>JAWWEQ010008804.1:0-45718 GCA_035583055.1 Torymus tubicola
ACTTTATTATACAACAACAAGACACTATCGTAGAAACAAAATACAATCGAAATTTGGTTAATATATATAAATTGCGAAAATGCTATATGGCATAGATATATATGATAGACGTATCGTATGATGAACAATCTCGATAAAACAGGCACGAATACGAGATAATTAAGCACATTTTACGTTTGATTAGCAAAGAGGGATTCCCCGCAAACATTTTATCTTTGTATCTGCGTATCGTATATTTATAGACTGCGAGCTTTTGAACATTAAACTCACGCCTCCGCCGTCGATGACGATGTAAGTACTAAGATATCGTCTGATCCCCAGTCAATATACACAATAAATGTCTTTCATGTGCGGCAATAAAAAAAAAGAAATGAGAAGAAACGTTGAAAGGGTAACTATATATATAGATGAAGTTCACCTTTCTTAATTATATATTATTGA
This sequence comes from Torymus tubicola, assembly GCA_035583055.1. Classification (NCBI taxonomy): domain Eukaryota; kingdom Metazoa; phylum Arthropoda; class Insecta; order Hymenoptera; family Torymidae; genus Torymus; species Torymus tubicola. The sequence continues at coordinate 442 of JAWWEQ010008804.1, forward strand.
ATAAAATTCTGATATTTAAAGGTAGACAAAAAAAATTATGCATAAAAGTCAGAATACAAAAAAAGATAATAAAACAGATAAATAATATAACGTTCTTAAATAACTAAAACATCCTAAACTTAACATCATAAGAGATAAAAAAATAATCATTTCCTTAAACCCTTCCGATTCTCATATAAAAATATAATAAAACCTTAAAAACAGCAAATTATCATCAAAACAAGAAAGAAAAAAAAACATATGACTTACTCTTGACAGCAGCGCAGCCGCCTCGTGCCTCGTGGACCACCATCATCTAACCTCCTTTCATCCACAACGTCTCTCTTTATCTAAATCTCAAACTCTCTGGTCCTTGCAATCTCTCGGACGTTGTGTATCTAGAGCTGAAGGATGACGACGTCGGTCCGCGCTGCATCCGCGACTGAGGTCGCGTCGCTCGTTGTGCTATACGCGGGTCAGCGTTCTCTCGTGTATACGCGAGATGTCGCAATGGGGAGAGAGAAAGAGAAAGAGAGTACCTCTGTGCTCCAGTTTATCGACCAATGGGCGGCGAGGTGGAGACGGGGTGGGTTGGAACGCGCCCAACCCTTTTCTTAGTCCAGTTTCGCCCTTCTTCCTGCGGGCTGTTATAGTTTTCTTAGAGGGTTGAAGGTATGTATGTGTGTAGGTATGTGCGGTTGTGTATGATGTAGGGATGAGAGAGACGAGGGGGTTTTCTCTGAAGTGTAAGCTTTCGTCTTTTGTCTTTCTGTCGGCGCGGTGATGATGGATTTTCGTGATGCTCGAGGTGTTGTTTGGTAGATATGATAATTTTTTTTTTTTATAGAAGAAAGTTAAAGTTTATATTGTTTAAGTGTATATATATGAGTGAAGAAATGAATTTGTTTTAACAGAATATGCAAATTTTATTTTAGTATTATATCAGCATCTAGGTTTGTTTTAATATACTTATCTGAAATCGTGTTAATATAAATGTTATTTACGTTTCACAACTATTATGCAACAGACGTTTCTTTTTATTTCAGTATCAGAAATCGTATATGACATTTAATTAAATCAGGATCACGCCTTTGTCACTATATAAAACTTTTTAACAAAACATTTAGACCTGGTTTTTCTTTTACCATTGAAACTTATCGTTCATAACAACAATTTTCAAATTCGTATAATACATTACAATGCTTCAACAACTCTATAATAATCTAAAATATTTCATCTCAACGTCACCGCGCAACTATATACATCCACTACATAACACACAATCAATTTATCTCCCAGCAAAAATCTCCACCCATCCACGTCTATAATCACCGTGCCATCTACAAGAATCCATATGAATCACGCGCGCCTCTACCTATATATAAAAATAAAACAAAAAAATCATCCGCATTGATATAACCGCAACCCCGTACGTGATGAGAATCAGAGAAATTCAATCACCTCAACGACGATCGCGCTCGCGTCTTATACCATCTCGTACGTTCGGTTTCGACCACCCATGAGAGTCAACGCACAACGACAGCGCGGGAGATTTTTTTCCCTCCCAAGTCCGCATGCGTCGATAATGGCAATACATGTGTGTATATGTATATATATATATATATATGAGAACGCCTGCCGAACGATAATGTCCGCGAGCGAGCGTATATATATAAGAGCTAAAAATAGCGTTTGCGCGGCGAACGATGCAATTTATCGGCGCGTCGCGTATGTATCAAGGAGAAGTGCAATTCTGTTTGTGTATATGTATATCTATATGTGGAAATAATTGATCTCGTGGTTCGTCTCGATTGTAGTAATATGCGAGCGATAAGAATTATTTTTTTTGTTTCTATTTGGGGCGTAGATACGAAGAGATGTAACGAATTCGGGGTTTAAGTTGGGAATTCAAGCTAAAAGTACATGTAATGTATACTTATTATTATTAATAAATAACAAAAGTGGCCCTATTTTTTCTTTTTAATTATTACATCTGTAGGATACCTTTAATTGTATAAGACTTTTAACACTTAAAACCTCAAATGATGAAAGTAAACAATTTTTACAATATAACTGTTTCAACGACGGTGTTAACATTTACAACGATCGATTAAACTGTATAAAGCATCTTTTACCAATATTTATAAACTCCAATCCTATATATAAACCATCAATAAACCGAAAACTTTCATCATCACCTCAACCAAATAACCCACTATACTTCTCGAACCCAATCATCGCCTCTATATACACCTATATACCTCAACGACACTTACGTCGCTTCTTTTCCGGGTTTCCGCGTTTTTTTTTCTCGCTCGCATACGCGTGGTATATATACTCTTGCCGACGCGAGCGACAAATAAAATGGCATATATTTTCGTTCTCGTACACGCGTCATCGGTCCGATAAAGCGCAAACGACTCCATTAGCGTTATATTTCGACCGCTCCGCGCAGGTGATTATGCATGCGACGACGAACGACGACGACGACGACGACGACTGCGATGAATTTCTATCGAGTAAAACTCACGCGCACGCGTTACCTTTTACGTAAAGGCCGAGATAAATTCTCCTTGTCTATGCTTACTTGCCCTACATTTATCTCGTCGTCCTGTCTCCCCCCACGCACGCACCCGACAGGTTTTTCAAGGCTTTTCTTCGTCTTTTCATCGCTATAATAGCTAAACCGGATCGCGTTATATGTATATATGTACATATTAGAGCTTCTCTGGTCTGCTGTTTCGTTTGTAGGTCGACGCTTGCTTGCTACTTCTTATCTCTATGTGAATTCGTCTGTTTTATTTTTTTTTGTTTGTAGAGGAGCTCGTTACTGTTTTATAACACTAAACGGCACTCTTGTAAGAATTACTTTACGCAATAATCACCTTTTAAAAATCCTTTTTTTCTCTTATCACTCGTATACTTTATACTCGGTTACGAAAAATATACTATATATACTCGATAAAATTCACACACGTGAAGGCTATGACTCAGCGTGTTGGAATGAGACAAGCCGATGATGCTGTAGCGAGAAGAGGAGGATGGACCGCTTGTGGATACAACAGTGAGATGCGAGCGATTATTGGTGGGGGGCCGGGCGCAGTGATTGGCTCGATGCTATGGACCAATCAGAGACGCATCGCGGGGAGGCTGTGAGAGGCGCGGCCCGCAGCCTCCGTACAGTGTGTCGGCCCATCTTGGGGGTCACGTGGTTGGATTCTGCGCGGTACTGGTGCGTGCTATGTACGGAGAGGATATGGTTTTTTCGTTGGTCTTTATTGGAAATTGTTGGGTGATGATGAATGTTGCGATCGATTAATACAGTATAGAATGTGTTTGTTACTTATTAAGATTTTGAAGATGATTTTAACGCCATGTTTTAAGACTTTCAGTTGCATCGTGCTATCGATATGTGAGTATAAGCGTTATTTTATTTCATTTCTTTGCATCAATAAAAATCAAGATTTTTCATTTAATATTAACGTCTCAAAGTAAGTATACTGTATTGATTATTAATAAAGTTATAATGTTGTAAATCGAGATTGTATCTATATTCATGGGCAATAGCTTAGTATCGCATATAGATCACTTCAATAGAAGTTTTACTTGGTTTTTCTTACGTTTATTGTTACTTAGAATAATTGCATCATTTTAGGCTTCTATATAAAAATTGCCAGAAGTTTAAAGTTGAAGTTAAAAATTTTTGCTAAAAAGTTCGGGATTCCCCTTCACTGCCGATCAAAAGTTTGATATAAAATTATCTCGAATTTTATTTACTTAATACTGATATCTTATGATTGAATTTACTTTATCGAAGTTTGATTTCAGTGTTTCTTTATTGGTCACCAAAATTCAAACAATTGAATGCTATACTTCACAAAAGATTGTCAAACCATTTTAAAGGCGAAATTGATAAATTTTAATATGAATTTATTATATAATTTCCAATAGGTTACTTGAAATTTTCCTTCACTATACGCGTAAGCTAAAGCAACGTTTTATCAAAACATACATCTACGATTCTAAAACTGCCCAATTCTGGAAAAACCATTTATAAGCACATACTGATAAAAAAAATACATATTTTCTCTTTGAAACATTAAGTAAAAATTACTACATTTCTATAGGAAAAAATTTGTATTTTTAGTTGATATTGCCAAACTACCAGAAAACATGAGAATTTCCCCCTACATTTTTCTATCAGTGCACATCATCAGTAAATATTTTCATTTCTAACCCAATAACTCCTCTTATATATATATTTTAAACCCACTATTATACATACAAACCATCCCATTAACCAAACCACACACTTCGACACGCACGCACGTACACAAACACACACACACACACACATCCACCTCAATATATACACGTGTACACATCACACATACACTCACACGCTCGATTTAATCTAATTCCGCATGTAAATGACATGCTAAGCGAGTTCAGAACTCGCGAATATCTTAATTCGGGGCCTCGCGCTCGCTCGCTCCCGCCTCCTATCTCATTACACGATCGCGAACGAAATCATTAGCCCGCCTCGCTCTTTATATATACCTATATACATATACCTATACAACCACGTAAAGCCATTGCACTGTATGTGTGTGTGCGCGTGCAGACGAGAGAATATAAGAAGCACATCAGCGGCCGAGGAAAGAGAACCGTCGTGCGTATATATATATATATATATATGTGCGAGGAGAAGGAAAAAAACACGCAGACAACGAAGCTTCGAGCTCGTGCAGATATATAATCCCATTGTCTTGGGATGATTCAGCGGTAATCAACGAGACTCGCGTGGTATATATATACTATACGATCGAAAAGTGGACGTCTCATCTGAATTTCTTTTTTATATATATATAGACTCGTCCGTCCTTTTCGACGTGTATAGGGAAGATGTGTGTGTGTGTGTGTGTGTATAATTATATACGTTGGGTATCCGGAAATCAGCGTAAAAACGCACGTCCGAGAGGAAAGGGTGCATCAAGTAGGCATATATATATATACACACCGGACACCGGAAAGCGCGGAAGTTTTTTGTCTAACGATCCGATAGAGCGTAAGTCCGGAGGAGGGTTGCGTTGAGATGACGACAACGACGACGACGATGTGAGGAAGGAAGGGTCACGCGTTTATGAGGATGTCGAGGAAGGATCGGCTAATTTTTCGTCGCTCTTTTGGGTTTTACGGTTCGGTGATAGTATTGCATTAGAAATGTTTCTCGGGTTTCGGATAGGTCGAGTGGTTTAGTATTTATAGTATAGAAGGGCGTGATTAATTTTGTGGATTTTCCACTGTAAATACTCGTCTATTCATTATAGTTACTACATGACAATACAGCAATAATATCCATCATTAACTGCTACCTTCTAAATACCAAGCAACACCTCTAATCCCTCGGATTACCAGTACAACTTAGTCGGCATTATACATACAATCTTTCCTCAACAACCTAATACCTTGCTTCATAAACTTCCTCCAACTCACACTTACTTCTCTCGTTGCTCCTCTCTTACATTATCAGCCAGGTACTTATATACCTACCTTAGCGCATCTCGGCTACTGGTCACACGTCGTCCGCAGGTAGCCATGAGCAGTAGTAAGTATAGTGCGGTCTTTAACCGAATAAAGGTCCTTTACCTGCGAGAGCGCCACAAACGTTATACCCTTGCACATAGAGGACCGCCCGCGGATTATTAGCTGGTTTACGAGCTGCTGTTGTTGGTACTGCTGTTGCTATATATATACTAGATTGTACATCAGCCGGTTTTTCCGGCGTCGTCGTGCGGATCAGGCGTCGAATCTAGATCGTTGCTGGGAGATTGTAGGTATATATATATATATATATATATATGTGTGTACACGCGTGGGACCTGTTTTGTAAGTGTATGTGTGTGTGTGGGTATGTATAAAGTATAGTTGGTGTGTATAATGCGGATGCGGAGGCTTTGATCTTTTTTGGCTTTGCGATTTTGGAAGAGGTTGTAGTGAGTGTGGTTGATTGAAGAAGATTTAAAGAATAATTGGGGTTAATTAAACGTGAATAGATTAGATAGTTTTTAGTTGTTGAGTGTATCAGGTACACATAAAAATTAAACATTTTTAGTTTCATTTTTTAGTTACACTGTGGATCTCTTGCTGTCGAGTATTTTTGTTATCTATTAAATGTAACGTAAAGATAAAGATCAAATACTTTCTAAAAGTATAACAATAAATCATCATTAACGTCTCGGAGACGAAATATATTATGTAACAAGTTCAATTTTACAGTTTGGAGAAAATTATTTTACACTATATTTTAATAGTGTTAATTTTAATCTTCTTATACATTTATAATATGCTTCTCAATTGTATACGATTTTCAGCTACTTTACACAGGTATATAAATGAGAGAACAAGTCTTATACAGACAGTATTAATATTGTCAATATAATTGCAATTAATATTGATATAGCTATAACATATTACCACCATACACTCCACATACATAATCAAGCAAAATTCACCATGTACCACATACCGACACTTCCGTCACCCATACCATATACATATATCCATAAATACCAACACATACACCCTATACATACACACACGTATACCCCGCAGTCATCTCCACACGCATATAATCGCGTCGGGACCACTCGCATAAATCCTCCCTTCTTGCAAGCCAACACCAACCATCCCCCTTTGTACATATATACATCAGATCCTAAACGACGATCACGCGCGCGCGCGCCTATGCAAATCCGGAAAACCGGATCTCTCCTTCTCTCTTGTCCTACGTCCACGCGTAGACTCGGTTGCGTATATATACAATGAAAATCACGCGCAAGGTGCGCCTCGAAGGGTCGACGCGCAGGTACATATACACACGCGTGTGCGTTCACTCTCGTATATATATATACACAAGGGGTCCATTTAAATGGCCTCGTTTGCATATACGCGCGGGTACGTCGTCTTCGTTGTTGCTTGGATTGATAGTATATAGTATATGCTATACGAGGATGCGCAGATATAGTCTTTGCTCTATAAGGGAGAGAGAGATTTTTCCTTCCGTGGACGCAGGTCATTTCGCGTCTCTGTTCGTTTTGACCTTTTTTTGTTGGCTGTTACGTGTGCATATATATGTTGAGCGAATGTATATATATGCATCATGGGTTTAGCATGGTATGACCGTTGGTCGAAGGAAGAAGGTAGGTAAGGATCGGAGAGCGTGCGATGATGTATCGTTCGCGCGTAAAGGTGCGTGCGTTGTGCACGCCCTTTGGTTTTATTAGAAGGCGAGAAGGAGAGAAGAGGGTATATATAGTTGTGTGCGTAATTGTTGGTATGGTTTTTATCGGACGAATTTGATACTAATGTATATAGAGATGGGGGTATAGTCTTGGGAATAGGTGACGACGAGAGGTGAAGGTGTTCTTTTTTTGGTGTTTCGAGTTACAGGAAATTCAATTTTTACATATGGGCAATGTGAGGTGAATGATATATATACGTTTGTATACATTACTTACGATGTACAATGAGATATTTATATCAGAGGATTTTTTAATCATCATGAATGATGGTGGAAAAATTAGACGATTTAGCTGTATAGATATATTAGGATTGAATAGAATAGAAGGATAATGAACAATTTCATGGAAAAGTAAAGTTTATAACAAGATGTAAAACGGTAAAAAAGAGCTAATATACTACGCGCAATCTAGCGAAGAAACGTCTCGGTAACAACCGACATCGTAACTTTTGCTATACAATAGGTTGTTCGCGGAAACATGATAGATTTAACGAGGTTCGTTTTCTGTCAACGACTTTGCAGCGCGCTCTCTCAAAGGAAACTAGATCAGCAATATAATAACGCCATCGAATGGTCTTGACCACTGCTTGATATCTCTCACACATATAACCAACACTCCTTCCACTCCTTCATAAAACCGTTATAGCAAACTTTCAACGCACATATATGCAAGCTCGCACCTTTCGGTAAGACCTGATTGCCTTCTCTCCTTCTTCTTCTTGTAATATGTGACCAACGGAAATACCTTTCTGGAAAAAAGGTATATAGACAGCGAGAAACTTGTATCAGGCCAAAAAATAAAGTCTCCTCGCGGCTCTTTGTTGGTTGGTTTGCTCTACGAGGATTGGCTGAGAGGACGACCAAATGGGCAGACCCTTTTGCGTTCGGGAGAAAACCGTTTTTCTAAGCTACCCGCGTACATGCTCTGGTTCTAATTTTTATTCTCTTGGAGTGAGAGAGAGAGAGAGAGAGGGTGGGGAGAAAGTTCGTTGCTCTAGTTAACAAAATGGAGGGTGACGTGTGGTGTTTCGTCGTTGATCATGCGTGTATATATATGTGTGTATAGGTGTGATACCTTTGTCGAGGTGGTTCATGTGCGTACGTGGTGATGGTGTGTGCGAGTCCAGGTGAGACGGCTTGGTACCGATGGTAGCGGACGTAGCGATGGCAGTTTGGGAGTATAGCTAGAGGATAGGAGACCATGACGATGTGTAACGTTTGTTTCTTGATGGTCATTGTATTAATAATGTTTTTAATGTATTAATTGAATTTATGTAATTATTTTTTTTTTAAAAGTGCTCTTGAATTTTTTTAAAATTATTTATTTTTTAGCAGGAAGTAGATATTTTTTTTCAGTTTAATGCAGATGTAACAAACGAATTTATTTTTATTTAACGTTATCCTTAAAGTATTAGTTTTATATTAATTTTATCTTATCACTAGACTCATTGACCTTGTAATAGAAAATATTAATTGTTTATGTGTAAAAGTTATAGTAGGTTTTATATCTTTATTATCGTTTCACCAATATGTTCAATAAAGCTTATAAAATAATGCCTTAAATACTGATTTTAATAAAACTAATACATTAGTTTTTTCATACAAATAATTTCTAAATATGATGAAAGTGCTGAAATATAAATTGCTAGTTTATCCAGACTCATTTTACCGTAATCAACATGAAATCGACGATATATTTCTGTTTCATGACTGAAATACAAAAATCTGTAGTAATGAAAGCAGTAACAAAGAACTGCCTCGTATTACAATCATTTAGATCTATCATTGTTACGATTTTGAATGATCTAATAAATCTATATATTTTCGAACTGATTTGAGCAACAGACATTACATACATTTACATTCATTTAACATCGTTTATTCCTTTCAACAATAAAATTAACTTTATAACTACTTATATGGCAATTATTATTATATTAAAATCAAATCTGGACATTTCTCCAACCTAAACGACGAGCAATTTATTTACAACGCCAGGTCAGTGTGGAATCGCCATTTCGCGTTCAATTAATACCCACCAAATGTACCTGCTCCACATATATATCCGATCTCCCCAAGGGTTCTTCTTCCTCATCACTTCCCAGCACTTTCCCATGAGACTGTTCGCCCCAAAAGTCATCAACGGTCACTTAAGACCCGCGCAATGGCCGCGATAATACTCACGAAATAAACCTTCCACACACTGGCCGTTCCCACCTTCTTCGCGGGTCAACGGATTTTTTCGCCCTGATTTAAATAGGTTCCCCCCGCGAATATATTCTCTTATACCAATGACCGGACGACGGACACTGTCCAGGTAAAAATTTTAGCAGCGCGGGTATACGCGCGAAATGAAGAGAGAGAAAAAAATTAGAGAATCGCGATCGTCTCTTCGCAGGTATAAAGTTTTGGAAAGGTCATGGGAAATTATCTTCCGGCTAGCCGCTGGCCATTCTGACGTGGTATAATGTAAGGGATGTGCATCGATTTAGGGGGTCATCTCTTGTGCGTATATATGTGGTCCTCTTGGTAGGTATACCTCTTGCAGGTGATGGTGGTGGATGGACAATCGTGCGTATTTGTTGGTAAAGGGATGCGATTGTAAGGATGGGATGAAGGTTCGACGCGGTCAGTTGATGAGAGTTGCGTGAGATTTTTCTCTTGAGGATTTTGGTTGTGATTTTTTTGTAGGGTACGTGATGGGCATGGGAACGTTGTGGACCCCTGAGAGAAGAAGGTGATGGTCAGAGATATGGAAGAATATTAATTGAAGTGTAGTCCTGAATGAGAAATATTGTTCAAACTAGATATATATTTACTTTCTAAATTAAAGACAGTGAAAAAATCACTGTTTTACGATATTATTATACACCAAAATAGTTTATATAAGTTATTTCGAAGTGGATATTCATTTTTTTCTGAATGACCTGCCTTTCACAGTGATTTTTGTACTGATTTCAAGTCAGAGGGATAATAAATATTATTATTAACTTCTAAAAAAGTATAAATCATAGTTAAATTAAGTTGCTTAAAACCACAAAAACAGAATTTATTTCGAAACATACTCTTCGAAACAGGTAATGTAAAAAGTACGGTACCAAAAAAACAATTCCTATCACACGCGCATGTCCTGTACATTCTCAGGAAATCATTGCTCTCCCCCTGTCGACGATGGTCGACTTCCGAAAAAGTCCAACTTTAGGTTTCCGCGACAGGTCGAAAATTTAGAGTGAGCCAGGGCACGATAACGCGCCAGCCGATAAGTCGCTTTCTCACGGATTCAGCGGACGCTGTCTCTCTTTCTGCTGCTTCTCTTATCGGTCAGTCACGTAGGCACTGCGCGCCGTGTATGCGTATATATATATATAGGTATATATGAACGTGCGTATAGCGAGAGTTAACGAAGCGTCTCCCTGATATTGTCGAGGTTTACTTTCGGCCTAATATCAGTGGCAAATTTGAAGAGGTGGTCGAACGAAGGTGTTATTGTTATTCTTAGCTTGTGGATATGGAATCCTTTGTAAATAGATATATAGAGGCTCGAGATGAAATTTGATCTTTTTGACGAGTTTATCTTGTTTGTTTTTTATACTTGTAGGAAAAACGAGGTTTTTTTCTTAATGTTTCAAATTTAATATTTTTTTCAGCTGTACACAATGCTAATTTATAATGGAATGAGATATTTATTAATAATGGTCAGTATTTATTATGGTAAATAAAAAAATGAGCAAAAATATCTTACATTCAATTATTGTGATCTATATACTAAAAATGTTAATCAACTATATTTTTGATATGTTTGCCAGAAGAAATCATTTATCAGACATTGTAGAAAATAATTAACAGAAATAAAATTTCCCACGTAGTAAGCGTCAAAACGTGCTAAATGTCTCCGGTACTGATACATTTCGATTAGCATAAATTCAACGACACATCAGGTATGTCTCGCTCATTAACATGTACTTGATTTCTGTGCGTCGACATCATCGCGGGATTTCTAAAAATACTACGTCAAAAAGCAGTGTTTTTTGTTATCATTTCAAAGAGAGAGCGAATTTTGCATTTGCGACAGAAGACTTGGTTTCCGGGGGTATAGCAGACGTTACAAATATTTACATTCGATAAACTTATTAAATGTTGTTATTCTTATTTATTTTTCAATTATGGTTAGAGATAGAGATAGGATAGACGATAAAAATTATGAACAACAGTAAAAATAAAAATAAATAATTTTTGGTATAAGTGTATATAACTTCGCATAGGCTCTGGTATTTTATTATTTATTTTTAAACCATATGTTACACAAAGGTTTTTTTATATACTATTGTAGTATGGTAAACAACAATGAATACCTTGATAAGAATATGTTTAATCATGCCACGTGGAAACAAATAAAGCCATTAATAATATGTAGTTAAATTCAAAATTGAGAAAAAATATTGTTTTCTAATAGCTACAACGTGACCTAAAAATTGATATAAAAATACGTCACTTTTTTACCTAATCATTAATGGTATTAATAGTTCTTTTTTAATAGAAGAAGAACCAAATATAATAAGTTAAATAAAACTATTTTAACTAGTTATATACAATCGGAAACTTATAATTTAATTAATAATGTTTTAATCATATACGCCGCGTAATTGAAATACAAGAAAGTCTTGATCAGTAGTCTTTGACTACAGAAGAAATTTCAAATTTTAAATTCAAAGATATAACCACTGAATATTCCTCGATTGCTTCGACTCCAAACTCTTTACCCTTATTTTAATAAAGTATTCACGGCTTCTCTTTTAATTTCCTTACCATCCCGATCAATTCACCGCAGACTTCAACGTCACAATTCCCACCATCATCTCCTCTTAAAAAATTCAACACGACTCGACCCTCGCGCTTCTAAATCTCCCTTATTAGTCAAATCACTTTACGCGACTCCCGCGCGTTTACTTCGACTCTCGTATATTTTTAAAAACACTCGAGGAGAGAGCTGCCTGCGCGCCATTAACATCTTTGTTTTCCCATTGTCGCGCGGTCGTCCGGCCACACCGAAAACTGCCGCGTATACGTGAAAAACAAGAAAAGAAGCGACGATGAGATATAAAGAAGCCACATACGGAAAGGTCATTTACCTCCGTCGAAAACGTATGTATGTATGTGTGTGTGTGCGGCAAAGAGGAGATAATATAAAAAGCGTCCGAGGTGACGAGCGGAAGAGGCGCCGTCATCATCATCATCATCTTTGCGGACGCGACTGGAATGTAACGTCGTCGGCGTTGGATATTTATGTATGAGGGTATGTGTGTACGATATTTCGGAAAGATTTTTTCGGACGAGTGCAGTGTACTGCGGAGATCGAGTGTGAATGTACTTTTGGTCCGTGGGTGATTGGGTTTGTATTTTCTTTTGGTGCAGCGAAATAGTAGTTTTACATTATTATTTATTCGGATAGCGTGTAAAACGATATTTTACACACTATATGCGTAAAATTCAACTTTATCTTACAATTTACTTTACTAAAAAATAATTCTGCATATAATGGGATTTATAGTGATTTTTGCTGTGGTAATTTAATGAGATTTTTTTTAAATATATTAAAAACATTCAAAATTTATTGTAAAAAACTTATTTTGATGATGTTTAATATATATTTGCGACAAACATATTCAAATTATAATTCATATATTGCTGAAAAGTAAAAAAGATTCTTATATACGTTTTCGATTTTATTCTCGCACCTTTATTATATTTTAATAGCTTAAAGCATATACCCGTTGTATATTTTTACTCTTTATATATATTTTTCAATAAATTGACGATTACAACAGTCAAACGAAAATCAGATTTAGTTTTCATTCGAATCATTAGAAATAGGCCAATCACGTTAAAAAATCATTCGGCGAGACTAGCACTTTTGGACTCGGATAAATAATCAAGCCTGAGTCTTCACCCTAGGTCAGTAGGACAACGGAAAAATTCATGCTAATGCTGATAACTAGTTCACGATTGCGCGTTGCTGTGCCGGAGGGACATTAGAAACAAGAGAGTGTGTGGCTTGTTGCCTTTTGTATCACTTTTACTTTCATTTTCATTGAAAAAACTTTTACTATATATACGTAAAATACCATATATCTATATCTAATATGTATACATATTCAAGATGTTTCTCTTTTTCTTTTCTTCAAAAAGTACAGGGCTTTTTATAAAACAATTCCATTATACAATATTTTCGATTCTTTCCTCATCGATCGCTTATATATATCCACTTAGCATCCCGTCATCTAATTAAACGACAAAACATCTTCAGCCCGTCCATGCAATCGCATCAGCGCAGAGACGTACACACGTTTACACGCGGGGATCATCCTCGTGACCCCGACAGAACGACGCCGACGACGATCGTCTCACTCTACCGCGAGCATCCATATGCATGGGGGCCTGAACGCGCGTATATATACACATCCACGTGCGCAAAAAATAAAGCCCGCGACGTGTGTGTAATAGAGTGGGGAGGAGGTATATATATATATATATATATATATATATATATATAACGTCGTCGTCAGTGAACGACAACAAAAAAAAAAAAATATACGAGAGTGCGTCTTATATTCAAGCAGATGATCATGATGATGATGATGTGGAGCGCGAGGAAGAAGTTCAAAGGTCATTGAAAACAATTCATTCGTGGGAAAGACGAGATGCGGTCGATACGTGGAAAAAAAAGATTTATAAGAGAAAGAGTATTTCTTTTTTTTTTCGTTTCATCGTATAATACGCACACAGACACGGTAAGTATAGCGGTAGCGTTGACGGAGAGATCACGCGCGCAGAAAGCGATCAGAATAGCGCCGCGCGTGATTGTACTTATATGCTGACGCTGGCCGTTGTTTGGTCAGGAGATCGTTGCTGCGGCACATACGCGTTTATATATATGGATGTCGTGCTGACGCGATCTCGTGCGATGATGATGAGTAATGGGTCTAGGTTTTTAAAGTCTTTTTATTATTACGTTAAGAGGTAAGAAAAATACGTGGGTCTTTGTGTGGATGCGAAATATTTTTTTGTTTATACGATTTTACGTAGAATTTTGATGATAATAGGGATGGTATATAAATATATGTAACGTGAAGGTTTTTGTTTTTAAGTGAAAAAATATACGGTCGAGTTGGCACACAGGAGATCATGTGGAATCGTTATATTCAAGTTGTAAACGCGAGAACTATTATATATATATTTTACTACGCGTCCTTCGAATGTTATCAGGTACCGCGCATATATATATAGTCTTGCTAATGTACACACACTTTTCTTGCGCATTATGAGAACTTTTTTCTAGCGTTTGTCTTTATGGCCATGGTCATGCGGCACTTATTATTAAAAAAAAGTCTTTTTTTTTACTTAACTTTATCAGTTGTATTATATAAACGACTATTTTTCATCTTACACGTGGAATATATAGAAACAAAATTTAATCGATTTGTTTATATATATGATAAAGAAAGAAAAAAAAGGTTATTTTAATTTTTCAAAATTATATCTAACGTAAAGAATTATATAGTAAAAACGATTGGAAGTGATAATTACACGGTATATATATGTTTCTTGCTATAGCTCTAATTTAAACGCAGAGTAAGTCGAGAAATGAGTTTGGAGTATATAAATTTATTCGTCAAAGAGAACGCTTCGCCTCTCCACGTGCCATTCTAAGCACCTCGTAATAATTTATGACCATCACGAACGATTGATTGCTCTTGAGCTAGAGAAGTTGGCACACGAGGAGAAGCTTGTCTTTTCTTTGGTATTTGTTTAATAGACTTTCCGATAGAATATATATACATATATATTTTTTCTTCTTCGAGACGTTCGCGGAAATCTATTACGTTCTATGTATTATTCCGAGTATTGCCTATAAGATTACGTATTATGTACATCAAAACCTAAAAATGATCAAATTTGTTTTCGTTTTATTAAAAACCGACGTATTTTACATTGTATTCGAAATCTAAATTATATTTCGTCAAACTCTTTATTTAGCGTATTATACACTGCGATCGATCACTGACGCGATAAAGATAAATAGAGCTACATGCGGATAAGAAACATGTACCCATATACAGCGTTCAAGCAAAACTACTATGTTAGAAACAATTGACCATATACCAATACGTAAAACAGCAACACACTAGCATATATATATAATAATTATTGCGAGTTGTCTGACGTTAAAGTTTATCAGCGAAACCTCAGGTTTATATTCTTCCTCAACTCAAAGATAATAATTATATATTACGGAAAAAACCGAACCTCTGAAATTCCCCTCGTATACCTCTTCCCCTCCCCCCTAAAAAAAAATAAAATCCACCTCTCATTATACATTCTCTCTTTTTTTCTCCGCGTTCCCAGGACCCGGCGATTCCGGCCTCGCTCGCTACTATACATATACATACACACGGAGTAGCAAGAGAGCTGACTCGGCTCGATCGATCTGCGCGGCTCGGCGCACCGTCCAACTTCATTTCCGCCCTCTCTCTCACGACCACCACACACACCAGCTTGTATATAGTCCGACAGTAGCAGCAGTACCACCACTCCCACCCTCTCTCTCTCTCTCTCTCTCTATTTCCTCCCCTCGTGAAAACGTAAAAAAAAAGAAGAGTCGCGCGCGCGCGTGTATACGACCCCCGTGCTCGCGCTGTCCATCATCTCGCTCCCGTAGCGCGCAGGTGTCCTCGATAAAGCGTGGGAGAAGGAGAGAGAGAGAGAGAGAGGACACCGGAGACGCCCATTACTGTAACGAGAGAGTGAGAGTATACGTGTATGTGTGTGTGTACCCCCACATGGTTACTATGACGACGGTTGGAGGAACACACGCGCGCGAGCCACCCCTTTCGGGTTCTGGTGTGGACGAGCTCTATTTTTAGGAGCAGAGAGAAAGGGAGAAAGAGAGAGAGAGAGAGAGTTAGCGTTGTTCTTTCTCGGGTTTTCCGAGCGACGGATGGCGCCGGATAGATATGGACGATAAGCTGAGAACGCGTACACGTGTATGGAGTGTATGTAGGAAAGGGAGAAATGTAAGGAGAGAGAGAGGAGATGAGGGAACCGTGTATATATTGTTGTGATGGTCAATGACTTCGTGGTTGATGTGTATATATATGTTTGAGCTGGGCTAATATTTTTTGGCGATTTTATCCGGTTGGGTGTTTTTGTTCAGAGGGTGACGAAGAACTGCTTGTATTACGGGTAGAAGTAATGTGAATTTTAGAGATAGAGTGGTGGTGAAGTGAAGTAGATATTAGAGTTTTAAGCGGAAATATTAAGAATATAGTTTAAATTTACTATTTCTTTATGAAAAATATATACGTCAGATTGATTTTGCGTTCTTTTTATTGGAAGATAAACGATTTATTATAGTAGTTGGTTATTAATTCTTTTGTCGAATTCAACGCTTTCTCGAATATCATTCGATATATTCTACATTATTTTCCTGATCACTTTTAAATTAAAAAATACGGTACTAATTAAACACGTATCTTAAAAGTATAATGAATAAAATATAATATTTACGATACGAGTTTCGAAACTTATATTTCTGTTACAATACTTTCCCCGTATAATAGATCACATTTCCACGCGGTAATATAGAGAAATTCGAAAGAAAAATAATAAACGAAAACAAAAAGAGAAACACATATATACATACGTGCCAGACATCACGATTATTGTATGATTATTATTACCCGAACCATTCATCATCGTCTTAAGAAAAACTATTTAGCGTTGATATTTATTGCGCTCCTCTATATACCGCACAAAAGTTCAGATTATTTATCTTTCGCTATATATACCGCTACTACTACTATCATTAACCTTGTTTTTCCCGGTAGGAGGAATACCATTTCTCGCAGTTGAATTTTCACTTTGAGATAGTCGTAAAACGTAATGTCTCCATGCGCGTACGCAGTCGCACTATATATTTATATTCTCGTCTAATGCGCATATATGGTCAAACATTTACATGGCTAGTTAATCGTTTCCTATATATATATACCAATGATGGCGAGAGAATACATACTCATTTAATTATTTGTATATTGTTCCATACGGGGCTACAGGTTGTATTGATCTTCTTCGAAAGGGCCACAAGTGAAAATCAATATTAGTGTGTAACTGAAATTATATCATTATGCATTACGCGGCTCATACATAATATATATTTATATTATCGTATATGCAATTTACAGGTATAACGTGGTTATCGTTTCAACTGTTTTGTATATATAAATTTATTATATCAGAACGATTTTATATATTTCTCCATATTCACTTTGCACTTCTGTCTCATACAAGGTGTAACGTCATATAGCTCCCTTCGTCTTCTTACGTATATTCAATAAAATTAAAATTGCTCTATTTGCTTGCGCGGCAATGCAACTACGCTAAATCGTTGTTTATTTACAGAGTCGTAAAGATAACAAGTATATTATAGACATTGAATGCGTGATAACATTATAACGGCACTTACACGTAATTGTTTCGTTTTAATTAGCAGGTATACACGTATATATTACTACCGTTTTAACGTATATACATATATATCATCCTCAACTACCCAGCGACATGAAAAAAAAAACCAATAATATTTCTATAACAAACTAATACCTTATATCTATACTCACCTACACTTAAAAAATTTAGTACCGAAATACCATTCCTATATATAATATACAACAATCCACGAGATCATCCGAAATGTATATAAAAATACGTTGGTGCTTCATGTAGCCGCATATATACATCGATCCTATGAAGAAATAATTCAGAAAAAAGTGCGCGCGCTCGCGCTTTTTTTTTCGTGATGCGCGCATCTATTTTTACCAGCTAGCCAACGTGGCGGTATGCGACTCGCTGAGATTCAGCCGCGTAGTCACGCGGTTCTCCCGCATATATATGTGTGTGTAGACTGTATATATATATATACCTATACACCCGTGTGTGCCTGCAATTTTTTTTTCTTTCTCTCTATCTTTCATATATATATGTAACACAATGAGAAGTTGTCTACGCGAAAGTGAACAACTTCCGCGTGTGGTGGTCTACTATAATAACCGCGCGTGTAAGCGAAAGTACCAATTGCTATATGTCATGATATATAGAAACTTCTGTCGTCTTATGTGTATATATATATATACACACCTATACACGTAGATCAGTACATCTTATATATACCTACACCGCAAGATGCACACACGTGTATAAGATATTCTTATACTAGTCTCCGTAACCCGCACGACGTTTATATACATATATTTAGTTTCTGATAAAAAGCCACCAGGAAAAGCGGATTTTCCGGGAACAACCCCAGAACTTCTACAACCACCGCATCGTATAGCTTTTTTATCATCACCATCCATTATATAAATTTTTCTCTCCCTTCGTGTCATATATAGATTTATATACACCTGGTCACTTTTCTCTGACACCGTATATATATATATGTACACCACAGGCTTTGCTTATCGTTACAACGCGGCGCTCTGGCAAATAGACACCCCCTCGGTTGGTGTGCGTATATTAGACCGCGAGAGACGCGCTTTTGATTGTCACTTTGGTGCTCGTTGTGTGATTCGGGGCGACGATAAAAAAATAAAACGGATTTTCGGGGAACTGAAATGTATGTATGTGCTGAATGGATGTAACGTGTTATTAGCAGCGGGTGGAGATATATCGGGGACAGATGGTGATCTCTCCGTTGGGGGGAGTGTATACTCGTTAGAAAGAAAATTTTTTTGTGCGGCTCGTTTAAAAGCACGCGTTTGATTGTTCTCTATATTGATGTATAAATCATGGTTTTCTCCTGTAATAATCGTTCATTTTTACCTATTTGTTAAATATGATTTTTCGGAGCATTTTCTAGCGATCGATTTGCCATTAAATGGCTACAGAAAAAAAGGGATGATTTCGAGCAGAGATATCATAATTATGAATGAATTTTTACATCTCTCGTTCTCTATATTAATAATATATCCTCGCTAAAATCAACTAAACCGCTTCCCTATACAAAAAAAACCCTTTACATACCCATCCCAACATAACACTATTCCACATCCTCCCTCCATAAAATACCCCAAAAATTAGCAAAGATTAGAACACCTGCGAGCATATATGTCCATCACGACGTGCGCCACCCTTTGCGCACCGCACGTCGAATCATCCCTTTACCACCCGCTATACTGGCCAAACAGCAATCCACCTGAGTATATATATATATACAACCACGCCGTATAACAGTCGCTTCAATAAAAACCTCCCCTCTCGTTCGCTACCCTCCGCGTAATCTCAATCAAATCCCACCACCTCGCTAGCGACATAAAAAAAAACACACACACACACACCTCCGCAGCGTATACAAATGCGCGTATACCCAACGACAATAGCATTATATGATGATGATTCAACGGCGGTGTGTATACAAGGGAAAATCCAGTACCGCGAAAGTCAGCATTTTTCATTGTATATATCCTATATAGGTAGGGACCGATAGTTGTTGTTGTTGTTACTGCTGCTGCTGTGTTATACATACATATACAGCTTGGGGTATCTCGCGTCCGCGTCCTTCCTTCCGGCCGCGCCCGGGGTATGCGAGCTACGTTACCATGGTCACCAACCTCGTTGCCATCGCAATCCACTGGCCACAACACAAGAGAGTAGTTGTGTAGCATATAGCAGCAGCAGTGGTATAAGGCAGGCCGCGCGCGCGTGGGAGAATCAATTTCCGCTATGTGTGCGCGGCTTGCTTGCTTGCTGGCTGGCTGGTTGGTTGGTTAGCTTTTCGGGGTGGCTGTGTTATTGAGCGAGCGAGCCGGCCAAGCGCGTCATCATCTTCGGCCCCGCGGAGAAAAATATGCTGCGCGCGCGCGCGCGCGCGCGAGTCGAGCTGTATCGACGTATCCTTGAAACTGTCCCTACTACTACTACTACTGCTATTACTTTGGTGTCTGCGTATGTGTATATGTATATAAGTGAGGTAGAGTAGAGAGAAAAAGAGAGAGAGAGAGAGAAGAGAGGGAACGCGTCCTCTGCAGAGGCTCTGGCTGCGTGGTGTAATTGCTCATGGTCTATGTATGCGTGCGAGTATATATGCATAGGGGTTTTAGATAAATTGAGGTGCGAGAAAATGAAAAATTTTTCATATCCATTTATCCGTTTTGTATATAAATTAAAGAATAACCTTTTACATATAGCTGGGAGATAAATAGATTATGGCTAAAGATATGTTATATGTATATCTTTATAGTATCGCGCGTGAAAAACATATATATAATATATCTGATTATCTATACATTCGTGTAAAAAGTTTTTATAAGTATACGTGTTAGCATGATCTTCGGTCACCCTCGAAGCCCCTGAGTCTTATTGTAGAAGCAAGGAATTACCATAGCCACCTGTAAAAGTAAATTACAGATTATGGATAGATATATATGTATATGTCATGCCCTATGAATATACATAATAGATAATTATATGCATATATACTTGTTATGTAAAATTCATTGTTATTCGCGTAATAACTGTATTCTTTTTGCGCCAAAGAGGAAAATCATCTTTCAAGCTATTCTTTCCTGGTTATCGCATATTTAGTCTTTCCTATATCAAGTATGGTAATTTTACGTCTAGTAATATCTTAGACTAATCCATATATTTATTGCCGTATATGAATTAAAACTCAACGTGTATAAGAAAAACATTTGTTCAAAAATATTTTTAATGCTTTAAGTCAAAATATTCTAAAAACCTATTTTTTTTTAAATATATAAATAATTATTCATTGTTCATTGAATGAACTGTCTATTAAATAACTTTTATTTCTATTATTAAAATCAACCACAACACACTTGTTCCTTAAACCCTATACGAATCACAACAAAAATTACATTATCTCACGAACAACAACATTCCTCACCCGACACATCACAAAACTTCACTTTCGAAAGCGCTGCACTACGAGTGTAGCACATGAAGTAATCGTTGCGCGCGGGACAAACCGATAAACCGCTCGTCATGCGTGCGCGTTATCAGCGATTCGCTTTTCATCCGGTCGTGCCAGACCCTTTCTCTTGTAGCCGATGCACCCGGTGCATGCGTCGTGTCAGCTGCATGTATATATGCACGTGTGGACGCTATATTGCGTAATTTGTCAACTATACAGTTCTCACGAGAGAGAGAGAGAGAGAGAGAGAGAGAGAGAAAGAGAGAGGGACACAGAGACAGTGGTTGAAAGTTTTTCCTGCGGAAAGTTAAAAGAGAGTACGAAACTATTGTTGTTGCTGGTTTGAGTTTTTATTAATATTTTTTGTTGAGTTTAATTAGTGGTAGATATAATAATTGATAAGTAAATTGTTATAACTATGTAAGTTTTGAATAGATGTTGTATAGAAGTAGAGATGTAATCCAACTTTAAATGTATAAATATAGATTGTGATTGTACCGAGAAGTGCAATCAATCGTGAATATATTGTGCTGAGACTTTAATATAGTTTCAGTAGATTGCAAAGATGTAACTTTCATGATAATTATGGAATTCCTTGAAATGAAAGTATTCATAAAGAATACTTTAGAATTCACCGATACCATATGATAGACTTGTTATTGGTTAGCTTGTTTCCTTGAAGGAAATTTATGAGTTAAAACTGCTTTTACTCCAATTATTAGATAGTCTGATTCAGCTTGTAAGAAAGATAAATGGTTAAAAGTTATTTTTAGGGTAGCAAATAAAATTATACATTTACATTTTATAGAATTTATTGAATTTTAGAATAAATTTTACATATATACAACAAATTTAGAATTTTTTTTTATTAATTATATTTTAATTGAGTAAAGTCTAGTCTAATTAATTTTATCTGAAAACTTTTGTAACGTGTAGAGGTTTACATAACAAATTTAAATAAAATCAAACAATAATCGACAGATTACAATGAACTGATAAATATCAAAACTTGTTCAGGGTCAGCGCACCTGTTGTTTTAAATTATAAACACACCATATATAAAATGACTACAAATGCGGCTAATTTTTAGATCAAATTATATGTGGTCAATGGTAAACCTTCACATATAAAATAATTTATTTAACTGATATATAATAACGTGAAAGCTCCAAGTCACTATTAAAATAATAAAAGATCAACTACCTGAAAATTCTGACAATCAAATCATCACACACCATGCGCACATAAAAATCCCCCAATCCCTATACTACACCAGTACAAGTGCACTGCAAGACAAATCGTAGATTTTCCGCTCCATCAACAGCTCAGTCTCTCCCTGCAACCTGCAGCTTCTCCACTTTTTCATCCACATAATCCGTCAAACCTTCGGCTCACCTCTACTCATCATAACCAAACCTCATCCCTCCCCTACAAAAAAAAGAAAAAAAAATGAAACGAAAACATCAACTTCTCGGGTCGAAAAAAAACGTTACGAACGAGGAGATAAAAGGAGTCGGGCGTGCGCGCATAGGTAAAAGGTGCGCACGATCCGCTTGTGCACGGGTGTACATATATATATATATATAACGTAAATGTGGGTGCGGTTGTGGCGCGTGGCTCGGCGTGCGACAGCTGTGCGCCCCGCTTTGCTGCACCTGCCCGCAGCAGCAGCAGCAGCAGCAGTAACAGCAACACCAGCGGTTTCTACCCTCCAAGTTTCTCTCTGTACGTATATATGTGTGTATGTGCGAGGGTCGACGAGGATAGACTCGTTTCCAGACAAATTGATTGCATCGCGTGAAGGTGGACAAGTTGCCACGAGAGAGAAAGAGAGAGAGAGAGAGGCTTTTCTTCGAGTTTAAAGGGAGGTGTTGAATAAAAGAATCGTATGCATATGAGGTAGAGTTGGTTGGTTGTTGGATTATGGTGATGTGATTGTAGGTGTTTTAATTTGCGAATATTTTAGGATCTTTTTTGATGGTATATAGTAGGTATGTGCTGCATTTGTGGAGATTGTGAGTTGTTCAAAGATTAATGAAGAATTCATTAAGAGATGTTAACGATGAGGTTATTAGTAGTGTGTATTGTAGTTGTAATTGGTATAGTAATTAAAAGTTAACATTGGCCACAAAAGGCTTGTATAGAAAATCTAAATTAGAAACTACAGGATAACAGTAAATTTCAAGTAAAGGAACGACTGCACAAGGAAAATTCAGCAAAATGTGTAGTTTAATTATTTTTTTTAATACTTTCCCCATAAAGTTATTTAAAATTTAAATGAACTATACTTGTTTTTGTAGTATTTCTGTCACATTGTTGATATAGTAATTACTGTATAAAAAATTACACTCATAAAGGAAATAGTTCTAAAGAAATTAAAATGTGATACTGCAATAATACTTATTAATTAAAAATTTACTTTTTCATACTTTTACTTTTTCAATAACATTAAGTGAAGAAAAAATCATTTTCTGTTTATAAATAAATCTCAAACTTCTTGCGGGTATTACAGTTACATATGTTCACCGGCTACAAAAAAAAAGACAAAGTTGTGCGTGATTTTCGAAAGTTACCCGACTATATTACTGCATTGTAATAAAACTTTTTAACGAGTTCATAAATAATGTAATAACCCAGAAAAAAATCTCGAGATAAATCTATATTTTTATAACCCTCTTTCAAAATACTCTAACAACGCAGAAATTGCAATCGCCACCATAATATATATACGCAAGCTTGTAACTTATTATGCATTTTTTCTTCTTTAATTTTACATAAAACAGTAACTCGCTCAATCAACGTTCTACATACACAAACACCTTCACCATGTACCCACCTATCAACAATCTCCAACCATCTCTTCACCATCTTTACTATCCTCTTAACCATCCCCAAATAACAAAACAAAACACATTTTACTCTTCCAAAACTCCCGCTCTCTTAAAAAAAAAAAATAAAGTTCCCCACCTCGTTGCGCTTTTAATGACCGCACACGTGTGCGTCGCGTTGCTATTCAAGACGCGCGCGTATACGGCTGCGCGCGTTCGCGTATATTTTTACCGACTCGTCGTAGTATATATATACAGTCGCGCAATGTACGCGCGCGCGCGCGCATTATATTATTGGCGTCGAGAAAGAGAGAGAGAGAGAGAGAGAGAGAGAGATACCCGCATAAAAGACGCGCGGCACGTGTCGTCGTCGGCCACCCGAGTGAGCGAGTATATGCGAGTCGGTGAGGAGAGAACGCATTATAAGCTGCGCAAGCGGTGCGATGCACGGCGATGGGTATATAACGGGATTTAAAGGCCGATATACGTCGATTGACGCTGTTGATTCGTTGTTGTTGTTTTTTTTTGTAGTTAAGTGCGTAGGAGTACGGTGGGTATTGTATTTTTAGAAGATTATGGGGTGGTTTGGGAAATGGTGTTATTTAGATTGATGGACCAATGTAATTAAAAAATGTAGAAAATGTTGGTAATTTCGGTTCTATATGTTTTTCAAAAAAAATGGTCGAATGTCGAATAAGTCATTGTTTATCGATGGCTACTATGGTCTTATTTATTTTTATTTAGAAATAATCTTACGCAAATGCAGAGGAAGTTTCTTACTAAAACTAAACAGATAAAATTTGGCATTTCCTTAAAAAGAAAAAAATCTAAGCTACCACGATACCACATTGTTGTTATCGTTTCTTTCTTAAACTAAAAGTAGAATAGCTGAATCAGCCAATAAAAATAACTTGCACCGAATCTGTAACACGGATAATCCCGACATCTCCACCACTAAAACTTCAGAGCTTGGATTTCCTCGAAAAATTTCCTAGAACACCCGCCGCAGCCATGACCCAAAACCTTGCGTGTCTTCCTATATATATACATACACCTACCGCGCATCTTTTTCACGTTAAACCTTACCCACACACCGATACCAATAACAATCGTGCGGATTTCCCCTGACAAACTCTCTTTAACATTCACCTCTTTCCTCGTGAGCCCTCATCATCTCTCATCGAGGGGATTTTCCTCCTCTCGCGATGATCGGTCAACGCGCGCATGAATGACGGAAACAGCCAGTCGCACATTGAACGTATACATGTTTGTATGTATGTATATATACAGGATGCACGTGACGATTGTGCAAAGCGGGCGATGCGATGTGTTCGAGAGAACAAGTGTGTGGGTGTTATCTCCAGGCACGCGCGAGTTCCTCGTCTGAGTATAATGTGTGTGTGTGTATATATATACGTAAGTTCTTAAAAATGATGCTGTAAAATGAGTGAACCGGAGGTATTATACGTGTTGCAGTGGAATATATAGATTGGGAGTCGCGAGTCGTACTGTATCGATTTGCACGGGGAATGGGTTTTAAAATTGTTAACTGTGAGTGAATGAGAGTTTTAGAGTATATATGTGTGAAGTGTAAAAAATTTTTCATAGTGGAAGATTGAGAAATTTGTAAATAGTTAAAATACATAATTTGAGATGCTACATTATATTATGACAAAATTTTTTGATATTTTCCATGTATTTTCTAGTAGAAAATTTAAGAATTATTTTTAATCTAGTTATTATCTTATTTATTTAGTTTGTAAGAGCAATAAATGTTTATTAAATATTATCTCTCAAAAATTTTTGTCTCTCTTTTAAATCTTTAAAATTATCCTTTAATATAATTCTATTAAAAATTCTCAAATCCTTAAAACATCACATCAGATGAAAAACACCATAGAAACCCAGCCGACAAAACAGAGACCTCAAAAAATTCTGCCCTTCCTATATATATACATTCCCTCTTCGTCTCCTTCTCCCGAGTCTAAGGTGCGGCCGTCCGTGTCCGGCGAAAGGGAAGTCAGACATCGCTAGAGAGAGAGAGAGAGAGAGATAACACAAAGAGAGAGAGAAAGATAGAGAAGGCCGGGGGTGAGCGCGTGGCGTGCGATGACAGATGTTGCCGTAGCATTAGATAATTAATCCGCGCGCATATATGTATATATATATATACTGTGGACGCTCAAAGGTAGGTAGATATATAGATATAGATTGAATGGCGGAGAGATTATTATTACCGCGCGCGCGCGCGCATTCGCCTCATTTTTATGATGTCGCGTATATGTATATATATACGTATAAGGTTCATTACGAGCCCCGAGAGGAAGGGGCACGACCGAACGTAAGAGAGAGAGAGAGCGCGAACGGATATTCGTCCTGCTCGGTTGCATGATGGGGGTGGACAGAAACGAAGGGAGTGAGCGAGAGAGATATATGGCGACAATGCCGAGGTTCCAATTACCACGCGGTCGTGACTTTTCAATGGGGTTGCTTATACGCGCTTTTGTGTGTGTGTGTGTGTGTGTATATGGGATGAAGAATGACTATAGGGTGGAGATTATATTATAGGTGGGGTACAGGTCTCGATGTTTGAGGTGGCTTTGTGTTAATTCTTACTTTTTTAATGGGTTTTTGTGCAGTTATGAAAATTTGAAGGAATTGTGAAAAATAGTAGATCTTGGTGATGATGGAGTAGAAGGTTTTAACGTATTATTATAGATACAAGAATGAGGAAACGACAATGTATAAACTTGTTTTATACAAAATAGAGTATATAAGTATTATTTTTGTTATATAATATAGGCACTTTATAAAAAAACCTATACTTCAACCGAGTCTTTATTGAATTTTTAAACAGTCAAGTACGTATAAGTATTGTATTTAAGCAATACGTTTTCTTATACAATTTACGGATAAAAATATAACCTAGATGCTCGCGTAATCGTATATAATCGCCAATTTCCGGAAAAATTCGTATGATAAAATAGCAAAATGTGTGCATAAATCATAATCGTCTATACGAATACATTATATCCGTTCATTTCAAATCGATCTCATATATATGATAAATAATAAAAAGCTAGCCACTACCACGGCTCTACACATTCGGAAATCACAATAATCATCGATCAATTCGCATCAAAGATTAAATCTCGATTCATCGAAAATTCATATATATATATATATACATACACCTAACCCAACCCATCACCCACAGCCGTTCTATAACTCTCCCCTTTCCACAAGAAACCATCCGCGCGCAATCAGTGCTTGAGCGTAGCAGCAGCACCAGCTCGCAGAGTTCTCTCTCGACTTTTCAGGCTATTATCCTCCTCCACCACCTTTACCTTTCGTATTCTTCCTTCTGCCGTCATTATACGCCGAAACGAGAAGAGCAGAGAAGCCCGCACAGTCCCTTTGAAGAAAAAAAAAGGAACGACGGAACACGGGTGTATATATATATAACGAACGAAGGAAGAAGAAGAAGAAGAAGCGAAGGGAGAGAGAGAGAGGCGCGCAGATCAATAGCTGCTCTCCTCTCTCTCTCTCTCTCTCGTTTCCAGGGCACGATGACCCTCGCGCCACGCGCCTGCCGCGCGCTCACGCACCCCGACATTATCTCCCTTTTTTTTTATTATATATATATGTATATATACGCGAGTGGTGAGGGAGAGAGGAGAACAACCTGGTGGCACGCGCCGGCGCAACAGCTGCTTCCAGAGAGAGAGAGAGAGGTGATCTGCGGCTCGGCCACAAGGAGAACGGACGCGTGCGGGCTGCTCGCGGCTTCTGGAAGGAGTAGAGAGGAGAGAGAGACAAAGACAAGGTGGTTGGTACGAGAGGGAGAGATAAGGAGAAAAACGGAAAGCGCAACGGAATATATATATGGTGCGTCTGGGTATATATATATGTGTGTGAGGTGAAAAGACGGGTGTCATGGGGAAGAAAAGAAGAAGGAGGGCGCGAGGGGTGTCAGTCGGAGAAAAGCATGTGTATACATATATATATGTATATGGGTATACTTAAGAGTAAGTAGCGGGTGGACGAACGTAAAGTGGTCGATCCGCTGCAGACTTTTGCGTAACGTCTTTTTTTTTTTTTTGGTGACACTATATTATATACACACGACGGTTGTATAATTTTATATTTTCGTGTAACGAGGGTTTTGGTTAGTTTGTGTTTATATAAATGTAACATATATACGATAAAACTATTGTACAAAAAATATATATATATTTAGTAATATAATATAAATATATATTAAGAAGATAAACAACGAGAACGGAGATAAAAGTCTTTATATATACATTATATTATGTACAAAACACGCCAACATATGTTTTTTATATACGCGATTACACTCTCGACCTTAAATTATGACATAATCGTAAACTTGAGAAAGGATATTATCTTTTTTGTTTTTAATACGGTCATATTTTCGTAGCGCCTTACACCGCGATTAAAACTTTACGACTATCACTATATAGAAAAAGAATATATCTATCCAGTCTGCTGTACCATCTCTCTTTCCTTTATAGCGTTCATATGCGACCAATTAAGTCCCGATTACTCCAAAATCCCCTATAAAACAGCCGATAAATAACTCTGTCCACGTATATATAAACCTATATACGTACTGATCGCACGTCAATACATATAAAAGCATTAGCCACCCTCCTACATATAGGAAAAATCGATATATAGTCAGATACATCGAGAGATCGCGCGCAAGAGATAAAGGATGAAGCCCAAGCACATAGTGGGGCCTGCACGCTTCTGACTGAGAGAGGGAGAAGGAGGGAGATAAGTGAGAGGAACACCTTGCCGCAGATGAGCCTGGCGCGTGCCGGTGCGACGCCGTCGGCTTTCTTCTCTCTTTCTCTCTCTCTCTCTCTTGCTCCTCTCCTTTATATATACACACATATATACGCGTGTGCGAGACAGAGAGAGAGAGAGAAAGATGCCGAACGATATATATATATATATATATATCGGTCGGAATCTCGCAGCCGCCGTTGCCGCGAGACATTGAAATTGGTCGTTATAATGCTTGCGCGGTTCACCCGGCGGCTCTCTGCCTTTTTACTTCTCCTTATGCTCCATGTATATGTATATATATATATGTATGATCGTTTCGGTCGCGTGGCGTGGATGACGGCTGGCGCGTGCTCGCTTGTGTCCTGTTATATATATATACGTATGTACTTGGAAATTATTCGCCTCCAAAAGGGAGAGAGGATGCGGTTGCTTGATGAGTCGAAATATATATATATATATGCTGCTAATTAGACGAGAGAGAGAGAGAACCGTGTTGATATGTGCGACTAAATGAGAGTAGACTGCGTGCGATGATGATGGTGATAATGGGGTACGAGTGATGTGATGGTCGTGCTATATGAGTATAATTAGAATTTTAAATTTAATTTTGGAGACAAATTATTTTTTTTTGTGAATTTTTATAATTTTAAGGTTAATTCGTTAAGGTTAATCGTTGAGTGGAGAGGCGGATGATTTATATTTATCGCTAAAATGTATGAGTGTCGCGACGATGTGTGAGTAATTGTTCAAATTTAAGAAACGATGAGACATTATATATCTATATATATATCTTTTACTCCAACGTTATTTTGTATACGCTCGTAAGATCTTGATAATATTTTTATTAAGACGATCTCTTAAAAAAGAACATTTGCAACTGTCATAAGTATAATACTCCTGAAATTCTTTTATATACAAATATCTGAAGGAAAATTAATCATGTTATCGTTATCTGAATACATACGAATGCGATATACATATATATTCTTATTGGATGTACAATGCAAGTACTTATGCTTTTTATCAATATATACCATCTGCTCAGCATACCATTATTCATCAATACTTCTCAACCTATAATTAATTTACTCATTTCCCAATATAGATTTGCACTCGATGCACATATCAACAACAACGACAACAACGATCCAACCAACGAATGACTCAATCCCATCACCAAATTAAAGGCCAGCTCCTCACTCTCTCTCTCTCTCCTTCCTCCTAAAGAAGAAAAAAACGACTTCACTCCGCACCGCAACGCGACGACGCAACGGCCGTGTGCAGCCGCCGCCTCGCCGCCTTGAGCGCAACATCTTGCGAATGCTCTCTCTCTCTCTCTCTCGTGCGCTCTCCCGAAAAATACCTGTTTCCCTCTCGACTGAGCCTCGAGAGCGCGAGTGTATTTAAAAAGAGGGGCTTGCGCTCAACAGAAAGAGAGAGAGAGAGTAGACGCGTGCCATCGCCGGTGCAGCAGCAGCAGGAGCAGCAGCAGCAGTGTGGACACGCGGCACCTGCTACCGACTCGTAACTCGAACCGACGGCACGAGCCAAACCGATCATCTCTCTCTCTCTCTCTCTCTTACTCTTTTTCTCTCTACGTCTCGCTGCTGCTGCTGTAAGGCCTGCACGGTGGTTTTCTTCGTCTTCTCTCTCTCTCTCTCTTTTTTTTCTTTTCAGTCTTCTGCGGCGCGTGGCTTTTTTCTCCAGTTCCGCGCGCCCGCTCTTTCTGCCTTCGAGATCAGTGGTTGAACGGCTCGGTGTATATATATATATATATATATATATATATATATATATATATAAGGCCCCGGTTACGCTGGTCGTAAGAGAGAGAGAGAGAGAGAAGGGTGTTTTATATATATAGATGGGGGATAGATATCATGAATTATGTATGGGCTTTCTTTCGTGGTTATTGTATATTCATGATCTCTGCGTTTCGGTTTTAAAAGCCTATATATATATGGGGGAAATTATATATGGAGTCACGATGAAATACTTTGGATATAATAATTAGGTTTTGGGGAGATATTATTCGGCTCGTCAGAGATGCGTATGCTTTAAATGGAAGTACATTTGTTATTATAAATTGATGAGTTTGATCAGAGTTATGGCGATGTTTTAGTTATAACAACATAATCTTTTTATGAATAGGAATTAAATGTAGGTTTTTGTTTATTTTTTGAACCAGAAATTAGATAATTTTAATATAATAGTTATCTTTATACAATTTATAATTTAGCATTTATCTTACAATAGGTTTATTTTATACAAATTTTAATGAAAAAAGTCTTACTATTACTTTACTGTTTATTGATTCCACTTAGTAACATTTTTTTACAACATTCACTTTTTAATTTTTATTTTAAATTATTAAGCTCTTCAATTTAATTATAAGACTTATACAACTAGAAGACCTATCAATAATTTTAAGTAAAAAATAAAAAAAATCAATTGCAGTAAACACACAAATATATCTATACATAAGACAGAAAGACAATGACCACATCCAACATAAGGATACACCTGGATCCAACCAAAAAGCGTAAAACGGTCAAAGAACCTCGTCTCGACAGTTCCGAGTATATATACACCGCCTCGTACCTGCATATACGCGCAGACGAAAGCGAAAGGATGCTGCTGCTGCTGTTGCCGGCCACTTCCACTTTTTCTCTCTCTTTCTTTCTCTCGTTTTTTTTTCTGGCGCTCAGACTTTTATTCGATCGTGGGCCCGATTATCCACGGCATTATATGCCTCGCCGCGGGCGCAAGTCGTTTATTTTCAGGCACGTGCCATGCGCGCTCGTTGCGCGACGGACGAACAGATTGCGGGTAAATTAGTTAGCGCGCGCGCGCGCGAGTGTGTATATATGCGCGTGGTTTTCGAAGGATCGATATTGATTTTATTTTTGTATATATATATATATATATATATATATATATATATATAGGTACAAAGGTGTTGATTGTATGGTGGTTGAAGATATGTTGTTATATATATTTTTGGAGGATTTTATTTATAGCTGTGGTTATATTTATATGAGGTTAAAATAATTATGAATTATGAGGTACAGGAAGGAAGTATTGATTGATGCATTGTATTTTTAGACATATATGGTTTTTTAATAACGATGAAGATAATGCATTTACGATTAAACAGACCGAACATTTCATATAAGATGTATATATAAACGGAGTAAATTAAAATATCTTTGAAAATTCTTTACACGTATAATGCGCATACAAGTATATAATTAAATATACATACGTTTAGGTTTTGTATAAATATATGAGTAAAAATTACAGTTACGTGTAACCACATTGAAATGATAAATTAAAATGAAAATAATATAACAATTCAATTTATATACTAAAATTGTATAAAAATATTATTTCATTCATCTTGACCAACAATCGCACCAGTTGCTCATCAAATACACGCGACAAATTTATTCCCCCATCATTAAACAAAAAAGACTCCAAAATTTCTCGTCAAGTGTCTCCATATATATCAATAACGCACTTGTTCTCTTCAACCATCATTTTTACTCATACATCTCCCTATATAAAAGTACGTCTCTTTACATAACAATAATCACAAGGCCCTCACTTGCTCACATCCGACCACCAGCTCAAAATTCTGCGACACTTTCGCGCGCGATCCGCGCATACAGCAACAAAGAGTGTATAGCCGCTCCTTATATACATATATATATATATATATATATATATATATATATATATATACACTTGCGCACATCTGACCGTTACCATATACACACTTCTCTCGCAACATCTGCGCTTGCGCGTGCCACAAAGATAGCCGCACAATTATCTCTCTCTCTCTGTCTTCGTGAAAACGTGCAAGAAAACGTCGTATATACCCGAGTTCCATCTCCGTGTCAATTCAATTAATCACGCAGCTTCACCGAGCCATTAGTTAATTGCTGAACACACGCGGCAATTAATTCCTTTCTCTCTCTCTCTCTCTCTCGGTCCCTTTCAATCGGGCAGGTATATTATATATATATACACTCATATATACGCAGACGCGAAACTCTGAGCTGCTCGCGCTGCGCGAACATCTGTAGCGGATCCGTGTCTGTCTTTCTCTCTCTCTCTCTCTCTCTCTCTCTTAGCAAGCGAACGCACGCAGGCTATCGTCGACTCATCGGAGGCAGCTGCCGCCGGATCTTGCCTTCTCGAGTCATCTGCCGTAGCGGTGTGGCGCGTGCCGCGTGCGTGACGTGATAAACATCCCCCTCTCTCTCTCTCTCTCGCGTCTCCTACGTTTGGACGAAGTAGAAAGAGAGGAGCATTAATGGATATTTATTATCGGGGCGAGTATACGCACAGCTGACTCGAGAGAGAGAGAGAGAGCATATCGTGCGCGTTGTTCGCTCTTCTGCCCGCGAGTCTCGTTTTCTTTTTTATTTTTCCAGAATTTATAGGAATGGATATGAGACGTTTATATGAGTTTCGTAAGTTCTGCATTATATGCGCGCGGGAGTTGAGATACGGTGCAGATGACGTGCAGCGAACTTACTGTAGTTATGTTATATTACGTGCGCGTATGGTTCGTAATGCGCGTGGTTTCTGTATTGGAGCCAATGATTTTTTACGGGGGAGTTGAAAATTGTTTAGAGGCTGTTTGCAGGTGTTGTTGTAGTACGGTGTAGATGAAATTGAAATGAAATCGTTTTAGAGGATAGGAGGTAAGAGATTAGTGTACTTCGTTATAGTATCACCAGATGTTAGGAAAGTATTTCAGAAATCGTGTATATAAATATGTATCGATGAAATGATATTACCTGTTGTAAAAATTATTATTAGTTCGATCTTATGAGATAACTAATTAAAATTTTCCTTTTGCTTGGAGAATTTTGTGAAATTATTATTTTTATTGACAATTAATAATGATTGATCATAAGGAAATTGAATATCTTATTTGATACTTTGTGTATTCACATATAATAAACGTTTACGTGAACTAACTCTTATTTCTTACAGTAACAATGACAATTACAAAATCATAGTATTTTATAAGTTTCCCATTTTTAATAATTACAAATACGGCAAATACTAGTTTTCCACTCCTATCTCTAAAATTGACAAGTCATATTTCTACAACTTCCCACTTGATACAATTCGATACACGTGTACTTTTCCTGAAGCAATATGTACCACGCACGTATACCGCATCCGTACCAATCCAATCTCGCTAATCGGTTGAACCCGATACATCTCTCTCTCTCTCTCTCTCTCCCTAACACCACCACATCTTCCTTTCTCAATCGCCCCAATTTTCATGTTCTCACATAGTCACACGCGTTCATCATCACACCGCATCTCTCTTTTACTCTCACCTAGACTATATACCAACGCAAATATTTACGCACGATCACGCCCACGCGGATACGTATACAACCGAGCAAAAAAAAACCAGAGATGAGTTCCGAAGGGGTGCAACATTATACCTATATACACGTAGTCGTGTGGGAAGAGTATACAATAGACGACGATGATGACTTTAGGCCTGTATATATTATGTCATCCGTAAAGGCGCGAGATATACGTGTCCTACGGTGTGTGTAACGGGTATTGTGTAAAGGATCATCGTGCGGATGTATCGGAAATTGTGCTGAAGAGACGTGGTTGGGAAGGGCGTGTGTGTATATGTGTGTATAGGGATGAGAATATATATATATATATATAGAGGGAGGGGGAGATGTTTTTGTGTATACGCTGATCTGTCTCTCTCGAGGGCGCGTTAAAAGGGCTTGACGTTACGGGGACGTTTCGTATAGGGTCGTTTGGCTTTTAATTGATGGATATATATTCTGTTTGTCATCGGATATGTCGGAGTCGATTATTTTGATGTACTTACATATGATTGTATTGAATGGGGTTTTATTATGTGAGTTGAATTTTTAGAAAAAAATTTTAAATGTTGATATTATATAATTTGTTATGTTTATATAGAGATGGTAAAAAAGTTGCTATTTATATTTATCTGTTTATTAAAATGTCAACTATGTTTATTGATTTTTCTTTTAAAATTGATAAAATATAGATTTTGAAAATGAATTGATTATTATCCATCTTATTTGTCCACATTTCTTTCATATTTGAAACAATATTTTTTTTTTAAATAAATTATTACTTGAAGAAAATTTTATTCAATTCTAAACTAGAGACTTACATATTCTTTTCCCAATGTGCCTTTTGACAAACCCAAACCACATGTAAACTGTCCTTTAACCATGATTATTACCTCTTATATACTTATCTATTTTCGACGAAACTGCGCTATGACAATACCAATCGCAGCCTATACAGTAGGCTCATCACAGTCGTAACTTGTCGCCCAAGGGTCACGTCGACAGATCCGTTCGAGTAGATCGTTCCGAAGGGTCGTCCCATATACCGTCAACAGCATCCCTCTCTCTTAAACACCCTATATAATATATACCTCGACTCTTCGACTTTTAAATGCCGCGCGTGATTTATAAACGAGAATTATCATAATCGCGTCGCGCGTATATATCGTCAGGGGTTAATAGGTTTCGGGTTTCCATACACACACACACACATATGTGTGCCTTACTTACCCGAACGTTTTGACGCACACCGAATTGAATTTTATTACACATGGGAATTGGCCTTAATAGACCCCGGTCGAATCTTATCTCGGATCTGATTTACGACGGCAGTGCTGTGTGTATATATATACACACGCGTGTAGTAGGCGCGAGTACGTCTGGAAATCGCGACGATTTAATGAAATCGCGGCATGAGTATCACAATCAGTTGAGAATGAAAGAGAAAGAGTCTGGACGTCCCGGAGCTTTAGAGTTCACGGGTGAATTTAAACGGTTGTCATTATAGAGTATGCGATAAGCATCGAATGTTGCATATATATATGGGAAAGGGGTGCTTATGAATAAAAGAAAATGTTGGTATTTTTTTTTGTTTCGTTCGTTCTGTCTCTTTTATTTTATGGAAGATTGCGAGTAAATGAGATGTAAATAAAAGTATGTGTTGATTTTTAAGTTCGAAGCTAAAGATAGCTATAATTATTGGAGTTTAAAGCAGTGATGGGTTATAGTCTTGATCAAACATTTGGTGAAAGTGAAAGTTTCATTTGTTAATTTATTATTAATTGTAAATTGCTTAACCACTAAAATAAAGGTTCTAGAATATTATCGATCTTCGTTCTATTTTTTATGAAGTTCTTATTCTAAAGTAAATTACTGGAATGCCATTTACTAGAGCTTTCTATCTACCAAGGTTAGATTTTTATCTTAAATAAAGTTACGTGTGAGTATAACTTCGTTTCTTCAATAAATCCTTCGCTTCCGAGCTTTACTTATAAAGTTAAACTAAGTTAACATGTTACTTTTAAAGTTCTCTTCGTCAATTAGCACCTTTAAACTTAAACGCTTTTCATTTATTTGCTTATAGATATCAAGATGTGTTTTGATATATGATTCTGGATTTTAGAGTTTCAAGAAATATTCAATTCATTTGATTATAATAAGTTCATTTATCAACATGCGTGAACAAAACCATATTTTAATTTAAAAAACACCTTAAAAACAAAAGCTGATTATTAAATTCGCTTCATTAATACTTATGAACTTATGCGGAATTTTCTAGTTTTATCCGAATTGCTTTGACAAAAATTTATCTATCAAAGATTCATTAAACTATACAAAATTATTATGACAGTTCTCTTTAAAAATCCTATTTGTTTTCTAATAGTTCCCCCCAAAAACACTATAACGCAGTTAAAACAAAAAACCTACTTCTCATGAACGTAACATTAAAAAAAAAGAACTCGAAAGATCCACATAGCAACGGGGAAAGTTTATCTTGTCCGTGCGCATATAACGCGCGCTGCGCGACACTCGCAGTTCATATATATATATATATACGCTCGGCGAGCTCGATGAACCGCGCGAGGAAGAAAAGGCGGATGCGCTTTTCAAAACGAAAGCCGAGCACATCGCACACGTACTTACCTCTACATGTCACCGCACATGAGAAAGAGAGAGAGAGAGAGAGAGATGCTCAGTACTGGCTATCGCATCGCCCGCACGCGTTCATTGCAAAAGGAAGAGAGCTGCAGCACGCATATATATGCAGTAGTATTAGTATATATAGACGTTACAGAAGGAGGAGGAACAAGAGTCGCGCTCACTTATATATATATACATATACATTCTACTTCGCTGCAGCTCATGCTGTTATGATTTTCTTCGTTTCTTTTTTTTCCCTCCCCGCGCGCTCTCTCGCTCGCACAGGCCTGTTATTCTCTCCAGTAGGACGAATAACAGGATATACGGTGTCCGATGAACATCCCACACTGTGTGTCTGTGTGTGTGTGTGTGTCTGCGGCGTTCGCTCGCTCGCTTGTGCGACCAGCCCGTTATCGACCAGTGTGCTACTGTTCATGATGTGTCCGAGTGTGTATGTATGTATGTATGTATATGTGGCGAGGTACCGCAGAAAGCGCGAGCGCGCGGAAGTCGCACGACTGATAGCTGTGCTGAGGTGAGTCCGAGAGTATATATGTAGAATGGTTGGTGTGGGAGATGGAGATATTTGTGGAGGATGATGGGAAAATATATGGCTTTGGAGATATGGGATGAGTGATTTTTTGCAAGGGTTGAAGAAGAGGTAGAGAGTTGGGTATGTTAGATGCTTTTGAGATGATGTGAGTATAAAAGATTTTGGGAAGTAAACATAATTGTTATTTTATAGTGAATGGAGGTAAAATTGTTCTGTAGTCGGAAATGAATACATGTAGCTGGACTTTTAAAAGTGTTATGATGGTTTGTGGTTTACTTCGATAATATATTATGACTAATATTTTTCAGTTTTTATAGTTTAGAAAAAATGATCATGACATTATTACTAATTATTGTAAATCAACAATTCCTTATTATACCATACTATAGTATAAAAGTATAAAAGATTTTTTTCCAAATCAACGAACCTTGAATTTTTGCTGTTTTAGGTTTGCATTATACAACAAATGTTATATACACGCTCGCAATAATGAAGAAATTAAAATTTTTAATATAACTCTCGCGCTAGAACATTTTGAATTTGAAATGCCCACGGTTATTTTTAAGGCAGCAAAGTCAGAGAACAGCTTTTTTCCACACAGAGAGAGCGAGAGAGAGAGAGAGAGAGAGTGGGAGAAGAGAACGCTGTGAATTATTTAAACTCGAGAGTCACGCGACTCCTCCGCATCGCGTCCAGAAACAATCTAGTTTTTTTTCTCAGAGCTACAATGATGCTCTCTTGCCTGAAATTTTACTATTTTACAAGAGGCGTTCTTTTACTCTCCGACATATTATGCAATGTATTATTCAATTTTGCAGAATAACCTACTTTGGGTTGTTAAACAGTTGGTTTTGCAAAATTTACAAATGTATGGTAAAATATTTTAAATACTGTGAATAATATATGTAGATTAATATTAAGTAAGCGTAAGTTCCTATGGAATATATCATTTATTAAATAGTTAGTCTTGACCATAAGAGTGATTTCTAGACATATGTCAAATATAATTTAATCGCACGTATACCACGATTACGTAATTACGATACTTCAAAAATACAATTATAGTTTCCTGCGCAATCCTAACAAAATAATGTAAAATACTCTATCGATTATATTTTATCGATACCGCACCAACCTCGCTTCAACCATATTACCTCTTATACTACAGATCCACGTATCAAAAGCTAAAAAAAGGCATTATTTCGACAACACCGTCGAGTATTTTCAACCTAACAATACTCATTTCCACCTCGCAGTGTCTATATCTTCCACGTTCCTACTTCTCCTCCTCCTCTTCTTACACGAGAAGTATAGAACGTTGCAGATCGAGCGCGACACGCGACGAGTGAAAAAAAAAAGACGAATCTCAATTCAGAGGAAGAATAATAGCTCGCAAGTGTAGTGACGAAGGTATATAAGGATCGAAATCTGAACGGCGCGCCTTACTGTGCACTTATACACACATACACATACATATATACATGTATAGTATGCTACTCGCGCATACCGAGAGAGTTGCTATACGCGGGAGACTCGCGCGAGTGTTCGGAGGTACGTTACTGATGAGTCAGCCGCTGCAGAGCGATGCGGAATGTCGCTAATGAGCCGTGAGCAAGAGTGTGTGGAAAAGAAAACGTGCGCGGATGTATGTGTGGGGGAGGGGGAGGGGGTACAGTCGGCGATGTAAAATCTGCAGATTAAAGAGTTTTAATTGCCGCGGGAGGCTCGCGCCGATATGCGATGTGAGGTGAGCGTCTCGCGTGGCGAGGTATTTTTATACGAAGGTAGTTTTGATCCGATATGTATATAATATGGATTTGTTACATTTATTGTGTGGCGTTATATAGTGTGTTCGTAAAATCGTAGGAGAAATGTGTACTCGTATATTTCGATTGTTATTTGTTTTTTTTAATGAGATTTTTATAAATAAATATCAGAAGTATTTATCTTTTGCTCGATTATTATTTTGAATAATACCAAAAATATATAATAAATAATAGCGAAATCTCATTTTTAGATTTTTTTCACTTCAATAACAGCTTTTTCTTTTATTATTTTGCGACTATATGCGATTGAAATTTATTATATTAAAGTAAAATATATAACTAATCTTTACCAGCATTCCAAGAACCGCGGTTCTATTAACTTTAAATCTGTCTCTGTACAGAACAATTCGAGTCCCAAAAACTTGATCCGCGTTACAAAAATTCTCACTCGAATTACAGTAATTTCTCGGCATAAATTACAAAGATATAACCTCCTACACGTTATTCTCAACGCGCACACACACACACACTCGTCCTTTAGCTACTGTCTTATAACCACTTTCGTGTATAGACTCGTCCAGTCTCCGTCTGTTTCGACTGACTCGCCTCGCGGCTTGCGGCCTATAATTTGAGACGGCCACGAGGACGGCACACGTTTTTCTCTGCGTCTCTTATTCTTTCTAAACGCGGGCGCAGCTCTCCGCAAGTCGCCAAGGTCGTCTCTCTCACTCGCGATTTACTTCCTTAAACGATTAAGAAGCTCGGCTACTGTAGCCGACTCGCTGCTACTGCTACTGCTGCTGAGTCTGCGTTCTGATGATGGTGTACGTTTCGCGTTGCTCGAGTGTGTGTGTGTGTGTGGGTATCAAGATGGGAAAGATAGATGTGGATTAAAATAAAATTATATACGGGTTTCTTTTGCTTGGTGCTACATAATGTCGTTCTTATAAAGGTATTGCATTAAATCGTCTACGAATTCTGCGTTATTTTTTGTATATGTATCTGTGAATATTGTAATCCACTGGTTTTCGAAAATGATAAAGTTTTTATTTTACTAATGAACGTTGTATCTAAATTTTCAGAAAAATACTGTCATTTCTTAAATAGCGCTGTATATAATTATATATACAAGTTATATATAAATCACATGAACCGAGTCTACTGTGCTATACGAAACAGTATACGTAATTTTGGACGTTAATCTTTGAAATATACATGAGAATAAAGCCAACAATTGGCCGTTTTGTTTCCAGAGCTTTAATGTTCTGTTAGTTGAAATAAGTATAACTAAAGTTTAAAATACTACGCATTGAAACCGTTGAACCAAGTACATGTATAACAGTAGACCAGTTGGTTGATTTTTGTAAATTATTATATACATGTATTACATAACATTATACAAAAGATACAATCTTTTCCTTATCACTTAATACTCACTTATTTATTCGTACACCTCAAACCCCGACCAACCAACGTACTTATCTTAACCGATACATCTTTCAACCTCACTATCGCCATTTTCCCTAACATCCAATGTCACCTCTAATTGCGAACAACCACAACCCTCCACAGAAGAAGAAAAAAAAACCCCATTTTTTTCTTCGACCCCTCTCTTCGCATCTTATACAATTAACCTCTCTACACCTCGCGAAATCTAATCAACCTGACCACGTTAGGGGTCTACCCTAATCAGCGTGTATCCCGGAAAGGCTTATAAACTCACTGGCTAGCATGCTCTCTCTTTCTCTCCTCGCATTAGCAAAGCATATACCAACTCGCTCTCATATTCCTTGGCCGTGTCGTAGTACACCGAGAGAGAGAGGGAGATAAGATTGCCCTCTCGCTATACTGAGGGGTATATAATCGCGAGCGCGCGAAACCGGTACATACATACATACATATACACGAACTGCGTGCGTGATGCCTCGACCAGCGCGAGTAAGCGCGCACGTTATATATGTTATATACGCACGCGCGTGGGAACTGGTCTACTCCCTCGGTCATGCATGTGTATTAGTGTATATGTATATATATATATATATATATATATATATATATATATATATATATGTACATTCGTGTGCATCAAATATTA
Organism: Torymus tubicola; assembly: GCA_035583055.1. NCBI lineage: Eukaryota > Metazoa > Arthropoda > Insecta > Hymenoptera > Torymidae > Torymus > Torymus tubicola. The sequence continues at coordinate 41,789 of JAWWEQ010008804.1, forward strand.
GATCTAGAATACGATGCTACTATACGTATATAAATATTTTATTTAGAATATGAAAAATGCGAAAAAAATTTAAGAGGATAACGAGTGTATTACGGATTTAAAAATGTTTACGGTCGGTGTTCTATTAATGTATATATACAAAAATGAGTAATACCTGGAGATAAAAATTTTCAAAGGAGAAACTATAAGAGTATAATTCTTGAGCATGATTTATGGTTAATGTATGTACAAAAACGCATATAAATTAAAAATACTAACGTGATTATACTTTTATAACAGCATATAAATACTCTAAATTCGCAAAATCCCAGAATAGCGAATGCCACTCATCCCTGTGCTATAACAATACGGCTATTGCTTATTAATTGCGACTACTCTTGCGCAGCAAAAAATAAATATTTCAGTCTTTATTGTCCAAGTTTTTAATGAAACCGTGACTCGCCGCTACGTACAATGTATTATACACGCACACACATTGCTTTTTAAAAACTCAACTCACCTATGCATGCATAGCATCACATACACACTCTCTTATGAGCTCAAAACCTCTCTGTTCTCATCATCCCTCCGTCCTAGAAAAAAAAGCTTACATCAATCAAGTCTACGCGGGGCACGATTATATCAAATTAAGCTCTCACTCTTTCTCTCTCTCTCTCTCTCCAAGGCAACAATGAACTCGTGCGCTCACTTTTTCTCTGCGCGCGCCGCGCACACCCCCTCTGGGAAATTCCATCTAATATACCTCGTTCTCCTCCCTTGGCTAACGAAATGAATATTAAAACTCCCTCTCTCTCTGTCTCTCGTATGTACCCGCGCGTAGGACTTGTATATACAACAACGAACGAATGCTGCTACTGCTGTACCAGCGCATGCGGCGCGATAATACCTTCATAAGCGCGAGTGACACGCGTGCCTGCTCGCTCACGCGCCATACGCTCCAAATATAGAAACACGCGCGGCCACGTGCACGTCTCTCTCTCTCTCTCTAAGCCCTTTTGGCGCCTGCTGCATCCTCGTTCTCTCCCCCGCGCACGTTCGAGTGTGTGTGTGTGTGTATATATATATATATTTATGCAGACGCGCAGAGTCATCGGCGTCGGGACTTTTTCTTCTTCGTAATGATTCTTTCGAGTTTGCCGCCTTCTTCCTCTTTCTCTCTTTCGATTCTTTTTTTTTGTCTTGCTATATGTGGTACAGCGTATAGTGTGAGTGTATATATCCGACGACGGGGGTCGAGGGAGAATGAGTGTGCTGCATAGTCGTAGAGATTCCGAGTACATACCGAGTAGAGACGACTAGTCATTCATTGAACGAGTAAGTTGAAGAAAGAGAGAGAGAAAAAAGTAGTTTTATATCGCTAGAGAGAGAGAGAGAGAAGGAGAGAATGGTACTGGCGAGTAATGGGTTTTATGGTCGCGTGATTGACGCACACTTTAAGTACTCAGCGGCGGGATTTATTGGGCGAGCGCTGATTATGAACGTAAGAGAGAGAGAGAGAGGAGAAAGAGAAAGAGGAATAAAGGGTCGAAACCCTCGAAGGAAAATGATCGCATAGAATGTATAATGTGTACGTATTACGATACTATTTAGAAAAGTTTTTTTAATATTTTTTTTTAAGAAATCAGAATCTTGCGGTCTTGCACCGTCTATATAAATATTTTATATACACATACACACACACATACATATGTACGCTTAAAGCGTTTAATCCACACGGGAAACGTCGGTGCGATTACGTGGGCTGTAAAATAGCCAAGCCATCCATCTCTTTTCGAAAAGTCGTCGTCGCCTCGTACAGCAAAAATCGCGCTCGTCTGGTGGAAAAAGGGTTTTTAAAAGCCCCTGCGCCGTCAGACTCGTCTCGTCTACATCGTATACACACACACATACATACACGCATCGAGAGACAAAGCAGCCTCGCCGCCGCCTACACGTGTATAAGATCTCGTTCTCCTCTCTCTCTCTCTCGTTCACCCTTCGTCTTCGTATATGTGTACAGTATACGTATATTCACATACATGCATACATCCATGTTGCAACGAGCGAACCCTTAAAATGGCCATAAATCGAGTGCTGCGTGGGTGACGTCGCGTGCCCGACCCGGTAAATCTCGTTACCTGTAACTACATACACACACACACACACACCCGTATAGTACCTATATGTAAGCGAAAGAGAGAGACCCAACGGTCGTGTAATTGAAAAAATAGAGGAGGAGGACACGGCGAATGACGCTCGCTTTGTATGCTGTCGAAAATCGCGCGAGTCAAAAAATGTATACGTTTGTGTGTGTGTGTACATACACACATAGGTACACCAGACCACTCGACTCCGAAAATACATCCCCGAGTCTGCACTTGAAAAATCTCTTTCTCTCTCTTTCTCAAGCGCCTGTACGCTCACGGTCAGGAATAAGCGCGCGGCACGGAGTCTGCAGACGAAGCTTCATTGTGTGTATGACGACGCTCGCGCGTGTATATATATATATAGTCGCACTGCATACACCCACGTGTGTGTATATATAAGATCGTCCTTTGAATTTCCATTCGTCTCGATGATATTTCACTTGCTTGCGCAACGTATTTTTATATCTATATATATTGGAAGTCCGGTCATGATTCAAATATATAATTCTGTATATAGTTCACCACTTCACCTTTCAATTGAATTAGATTTTCGCAAAAGTGGGGTAAGGAAAAAAAGAAGAAGAAGAAGAGGGGGGGGGGGGGGCTGCCGTGTACACTATTATGTACCACAGCGGAAGTATATATAAGGGCGCGGTGAGGTCTCTGTATAAGCGGTTTATCTGAGACGGCGATCTCTCTCTCTCCCTCTCTCTCTCACCACTCGCATAATTAGCTAGGGAAATTGGAGCGAGTAATTCTAATGACTCTGCGTTTGTATGTGTATGTATATATATATATATATGTAGATGTGCGCATGCATGTGTATGTGTGTATACGTATACACACATAACGGTGTGTGTATATATATATATATACACACACACGCGTGAGAGGAAAGGGTAGAAGAGTGAAAGAGTATAGATTAGATAAAGCGCGTGTAAAACGCGCTCGAGCGCGTGTCTTATCTAGCTTTTCGTTGGGCGCGCTCGCGCGCGTAAAAATCATTGCTGCACGCACGCAAACAGTTTCGAGGAGTGGAAATGGGTCGAGAGTGCGCGCGCTTGCAGTCGGTAAATCACTTGCGAGCGCGGGGTTTTTCGTAAATAAAAGGCTACAAGGCGCGCTTTATCTCCAGGTGTATACGTGCTGCTTTTCTTTTAAGAATACGTTTATGTGTGATGTGTGTATGTGTGTGTATACAGTCAGACCTCTTAGCGCTTGTAGTTATAAAAGAAAAAAAAAACGTATAATTGAACCGCCACCCCCTCTGACTTGATGATTATATCTCATCGAGCGCAATCAACTCGCAAAAAAAAAGAACTCGCACCACAATGGTCGCGCGTTTCTTCATCGACACCCGACACGCGAATAAAAAAATCAATATGTATAATACACTTCTATACTTACCCTTATATATATATATATATATATATATATAGGCAGTTCTCCGGTGAATCGAGAGGACAAAATTTTTTTTCTTTTAAAATCACCTAAATCGCTTCGTAACCATCCCATATGTTACCTTGTATCATATGCTAAAAATTAATCAAAATTCTGAACTTAGTGATGTAATTTTATCAATATTAACGGATTTTTTTGCTTAAAATCGAAGCCAAATTTCGAAATATCTTACATAGATTTTTTTTTCTTGTAATGTTTCATAGAATTTAACTATATTTTTTCAGACCTGTATAAGAGATTTTTTTTAAAATCAAAACCTAAATGACTTTTTTTAGGTTATAAAATGATCTTTGCCTATTCTGGGATTTATACAGATACTTTGTACAATAAAAAGGTATCTCCA
>JAWWEQ010008825.1:0-45705 GCA_035583055.1 Torymus tubicola
TAGAAGTGAAAAAAATCTGAAAAAATTCAGGGTAACATATGGGATGGTTACGAAGCGATTTAGGTGATTTTAAAAGACAAAAAAATGTTGACCTCTCGATTCACCTGAGAACTGCCCATATATAAAATCAATATGACAATATGTGACATAAGTATATTTCTAGAAAACTACGACTGTTTAATAATTAGTTAACTAAGTTTAAAATTTAATATGTTAGTAACAGACATAAAAGACATATACAAATTGTTCCGAAAATGTATGTTTTACTACATATATTTGGATGGAGGAGAAAATTCTAAACCGAAAGTTCCTTTACCATTTTTTAATAAAATAAATAGTTTTTTAATCCCTAATGTATCAAAAACGTTAATATTTAACAGAAAATGTATATCTCTATTTATTTATACTCTATTTATAAGGCAATATCTATAGATATACATTTTCTATTAAAAAATTAACGATTTTAATACATTAGGGATTAAAAAACTACTTATTTTATCAAAAAATGGTAAAGGAACTTTAGCTTTAGAATTTTCTCCTCTATCCAAATATATGTAATAAAACATACATTTTTGGAACAATTTTTATAATAAATAAAGATATTATATCAATTCCCAAATTTGACATTTCCAATTTGTCGAATTTCGTATTTGGCTATTAATAAATTTGTTTCAAATTAGACCTATATTTTAGATATTAAATTGGTATGATATCCGTAAATGTACATTTCAAAAAGGTAGTGGCATAAGTTGATTTCTACTACGTGATATAGATGAGTGACATTCGCAATTTTTTTTGGAAGTAGTATACTCATTCACATTTTATAAGAAATCAATATTATCATAAATTAAACGTTCCATAATATGGATCTAAATGTCATGAATAAATCCACAGTATCGTTATTACATAGTCATAATGAGTGGGCGTATATACAAGTGTTGATTCTGTTAATAAATGTGATGATGAGTTAATGACGATAGTAATTTTACTGAATGTCTTATACTTTACTAGAACCACAAAGCTTTATTTCTAATGTTCTTCATTTAATAGTAAATTTTATTATCATGGCATATATATTAATTTGCAATGAGAGTCCCAATCAGTCGCAATTGAGAATTTTAGCTTTAACTAAAATGCTGATTTACTAAAATGTGCGATCTTAACAGATGATGAAATAGAAAAAATTGCATTTTTAAATCATGTTACAATTATGTTTGATTAGTTAATTTTCATTTATTTAAAAAAAAATAATTTAAGATAGTCTTTGTTATTAACAAAACTAAGTGAAGACACATTTCATGAAAAATGATATGTATTTTAATTTTTTATAGAATTCTTTCTACTATCTGTACATCTTATTCCATCACCAAATTCATTAATTATTTTCTAAACTTATCCATTTGTACTAATTATACTAACAATGTAAATGCGAATGTTGTTAAATTAATCAGTCATAGCTTGAGAATTGTTAGAATATTGCTGTACCATACACATGATTCATTTATCTGTAAACGTCTATTTCGTTAAGTATTGGCCATTTTAAAAATATCATATCGATTAGGTTTTTACTGAAATACCCAACAATTAAAACTTAAATTTCAGTTAGATATCGAAATTTATAAATAAATGCGTAGACGACTGTATAATATTTATTTAATAATTGTAAATTTTTATTTAAAAAATTATTTTCATATATACATTCATTTTAATTTATAAATCCGTAAAATAATACTTCTTGTTAAAACGACAAATATTTTATTAATATTTTATTATTTACAATAATTACGAAACATTTAATTCTGACTTAACTATATTTTCTTTGCTTGTTTCGTTTTTTGTTTTTTAACGTGTTTCTTTATTTTTGTTTTTCGATTGTTTGCTTTCTGTTCTTTTAAGGCCCTTTTTCTTGCCTAAAATAATATAAACAAAAATTTGAAATAACAATTTTCACATATTTCTTTTTTAATTTATAAATATATATAAATTATGAATACCTTTCGTTCATCTGTTGTTTCGTGTTTTGGTCGCGCTGAATTCACAAACTTGGATTTGTGGTCCCTTCCGCTTTCATTTTCACTCTTGTCATATTCAGTATCCTCACTTTGACCTGAATCGTCATCACTATTTTCGTTTTGTTTTTCTTCTTTGGTTTCTTTTTTTGTTTTCGTTTTATCGTTTTGCAATTCCTTAACTAAAATTTCAGGACATAAATCTTCTCTAAGACCAACTAATGTTTTGTAAAGTAAATCTTCCTTGCCAGCTTTGGCAAGTTTCGTATCTTTTCCATTGTCAATTACCTAAAGTTTTGTATAAATTAAATTGATTATAAAGTTAAATTGATGTGTACAATCACATAAATAAGGCATACTTCAAATAAATTCTGAGTTCCGTGTGCATTTTTCAGGAGTTCTCGACTTTGTTGTTCGGGGTTAACTTTTGTTGGCTCGTCTTCTATCATTTTTGATCTTATATCTAAACATTCATCAATATTTTTTTTGTTGATAATCATGTCTAATAATGTTTGTACAGGCATCACAGCAACATTATGTTTTCTAAAGAACTCTATAAAAAATATTAGGAAATCAGTTGTTTGTTTCAAGCTAAATACCCAAATTTAACTTATTGTTAGTAACTTTACATTTGATTAATTAATTTGAATTTAATCGTATAAAATAATTTTCTTTAAATCATCAAATATGTTTTGCTTTAATATTTAAATATGATTAATAATAGATCTTGGTGAGAGGAAAAAAAAGAACTAGAGAAGGTGCAAATGGACTATTTCAGATGGGTATTGGGACCGCATATCAGTACGCCCAAGTACGTGATATATACAGAAACAGAGACTGAAAAACTAGGGATCAATTAGGGTGGTACAATATTAAAATTTGTAAAAAAAAATCAGGGAAATGAATAGCGATAGGTTGGTTAAAAAAGAGTAAAGAGAAAAAAGGGGATCTATATAGCTTAGAAAAAGAAAAACACTACAATAAGTTAGGATATAGTCATATAGCTGTCGAAATGGATTGGAACCTAGGTAAAAACATACCGGAGGAGATGGTAAAGAGAAATAGAGACATAGAAAAGCAAATTATACTTAGTAAAATTGCTGAATCTAGATATAATAGAAGGTATAAAGAGATTATAGGATCAGAAATTGCAGAATATCTGAAAGGACGGAAAAAGATGAAAAACGTAGGAATTGTAGCTAGGCTAAGATGTGGGAACATTGAAAAGGTAAACAGGTATTGGCTTGAAGATAAGGAAAAGATGTGCGAATTATGTGGAAAAGATTGGAGTTCGTTCAATCATATGACTGAGGAATGTGAGGTTACTGTAGGGTGGAGGATAGACTTACCAGGTCAAAAGTATAATAGGATAAACGAAATTTTGGACGAAAATGGAAATAAAAATGTAATAAAATTCTTTGGGAAACTAGAAGATGAAATTAGTAAAATTGGAATAACAGGAATAGTTTAATAGTAGGTAAAAGGATTGTATGTGAGCGTATAGTTTAAATAGTCTGTAAAAATAAAAAAATAAATAGATTGTATTAAGAGCGATAAAAATAATGTCGTGATAATGTAAGCTATATGTAAATAGATATAAGTATATAGAGGTAAGTGTTATGTAAAACCAAAGCCATTTCTGAGCCATGTAAGGCTGAAATTATAATAAATAAAAAAAATAAATAATAATAGATCTTAATAAGCTTAATGTTACTATAAAAAAACAGTTAATACTAAAATAATAAATCATAGTAGTTAGAATAGTAGCTATAATCTAAGTCAAGAATTTTTGTATAATTACAATTTTTGTATAAAACTAAAGAATCTTTAGAAACAACGATAATAATAAAGGCTCTTGCTAGACATACGTTAGATGTAAAGTACATTGATTCAGAGAATAAGTTTCGAAACGCGGTCGCTGTGCGATGTTTGTTTTGCTTTGACATCTAACTAGAGAAATTATATTCCGTTATTTATGTAGATACCTTGTATGCATAAATCTGACGTGTAAATAGCAGAGGCGAATAATAAATCGAAGCGCTCCCGCGCTCCTTAATAAAGGTAGACCAATTTTGATTACAAAAGTTATTATGAAATCATGTGAAACGAAATAATTTTTATATAATTTATGGCAAATTCATCATGATAATAAACAATCCAAAGTAAGAATTATGTAAAAATTTTGGTGACGGTAATTCTAGATGCAAAAATCAAATTAGATTAGTAATTTGGTTTTATGAAAAAAATAGGTACAGAAGACGTATTGAATTATATAACAAATATTTTGTACAATAATCTGGATCGCAGTACCTACAATCATATCTTTTCTAGACTTGGCGAAAACATTTTATACTGTTGATCATGAAATGTTATTAGAAAAATTTTAATGTATAAGAATTATTGGACAGGCATTGGATCTTCTAGCATGTTACCTTAACAATAGTTACCAAAGAGACAAATTTAATGATAATAAAAATAATTAGTGGAAAATGAACACTGGCATTCCACAAGGGACTATCTAGATTAAGACCATTACTTTTTTTATTTACGTATGAAAATAAAAAGTAAGAAATCCCTTCTGATGCAATAGCGGCATGTGCAGATGACACTGCAGTTGTAACTAGTTGAAAAACCTGGGATAAAGCTTAGGAAAGTATGAATACATATCTATTTGTTATTGATAAATGCCTACCTAAGAATAAATTATCTTTAAATATTAAACAATCTGTATAACTTTTGCCAACTGCTGTGATAGTATACCATCTGTATTTCACTTCACGATTTTTACATTATTTATAAATTTATGTAAGGTAAACTGATTTCGAATAAATAAATAAATTAAATAAAAAGTTTTACCTGTAATATTGATGCAATCTTTTGTCAAAAATTCTAATGCCCTAGGATGATCCTGTTCAACTAATTGCGATACATCAATTATTACAAGTGTACCGTCCTGATAAAGTATGTTGTATTCACTCAAATCAGCATGGACCAATTTGCATTTATTATAAAGTTGCCACATAATTACTATACATTCTCTGTAAAGTTTCTTTGGTTCTGAAGACTGAAGTACAGCATCTTTCAATTTTGGGCAAGAAACACCATCTTTACCAATAAAGTCCATCAATAAAATAGGGCTTTTTAAGTATATTGGTTTTGGTGCCTTGATTCTTTTTTGCTGTAAACTATGTAAGTTCAAAAATTCTTTGACTGGCCGTTCTATCATTTTTTTTGAGTGACTACGAGAATATCCACGTCGTAAACAATAATTACCAGAAATATACTTATCTCTGTCTTTAGAAACTAATGCAGAGGTTTTATAAATTTTTATTGCAAACTCTATGTTAGTTTTGGATTTTGCATGATATACATTTGCTTCTTTTCCAGTGTGAATAGAACCATTAATATCATGTATAATACCTATTTTTATAAAATTACATAAAATTTTTTCAGTTTGTTTATCCACTACTTGTACAGCTGTGATACGATTAATTTTATCTTTGATTCTCATGCTATTGTTTTCTATAAACCTATTTTTCTCATTTAGATCAAAATCATCTATATTTATTTTATTTGCATATCTTCTAAATGGTTTATTTGTTGGTGTATAACTGGTAATTTTAGAAGAACCTCCTTGGGCATTTGTGGTTTGTTTATTTGCATTAAATCTACATTTATGCCCCATGCTTGTATCATCACTATGCCAGTCATAATCATTATATTTATGACAATTATTTTCATTTTCAATTTCACTATCTTTCTTCAAGTTCATTTTATTCAATTTCTCACATAAGGGAGTTACATCAATAATAGGTTCACCTTTGAATGTATTTTGCCTGTAAAAAAGATAAAAATTTATTTACATTATTCTAATATTTGTACATGTTATAAACCTTTAGTATAATGAATTAAAATTAAAGCCAAAATTCCATATAGAAAGACAGAGTATTTTTTATTTTTATAAGCAAAATTAATTTGAAAAAAAAATTATATTACGATAAATTAAATTGATTTAGAACACGGTATAATCACTATTTTGAAAGCAAAATGTAAGTATAGATACAAAATATAGCATTCAAAATTTGTAAGCACGTAAACAAGGCAGTTTTCGAATGGCATTCTCTGTTATGAATCGCAAATAATCTGTAACGAATCTTACCTAACATTATTTTCATCGGCATCACTGAATTGATCTTCCTCGATTTTTCCCATTTTTACTTTTCTTCGATTTCTGCACTGCTGCTGTTGTTGACAGCCTGCACTTGAATCACAGCAAAAAGTTCGGGCAATTTTCAGTCGTGAATTTCTTCACTGCTGCTATTGTTGACAGCCACTTAAAGTTAAATCGCCTCGACACAACTGGCGCCTAACCGGCACAGGGCACTGCTCGCGCTTCGCGATTCAAATAATCGTTTGCTCAACTCATGATGATCGGTCGGTCCGGGCAGAGCGCGGGCTGCGGAGCCACGTGAACGTGATTACGTGAGTATACGTGACCGACCGGCACCGTCACACCGCTCGGTTGAGTCCATTTCCGTCAGATGTCGCGCTACGTCTACAACAGCCGTGTGTAAGGCGTAAGCCCGCATGAATCGGGCGCGCGAGCGCGACAGGTCGTCTCCCGCACGCGGTTTCCGCGAGTACAGTCTCAGTGCACGTGCACTGAAGAGAGAGAGCGAGCCAGCGCAAGAGAGAAAGAGAATTCCCCCTCCCCGCATCGAGCCTCTACAATACGCGTACGTGTATGAGTGCATGCGTGCGTGGCCGCCTGGCGCGCTGCTGGAGGTATACACACAACAGTTCAGTACTATCACGGAGGAGTAGCCGACAGCCGTGCGCTCTCTCTCTCTCTCTCTTTTAGCAGTGTGGGTTCGTTAACGCGCGCTTATACAGAGCTTTTGTTGTACAGTAGACGTCTGACATAAGACATATATAAAGAGAGCCGCGTGCGCGCGCGGGAGTGAGGAGCGATAAACAATATGGCCGGTGCACACTCGCTGCTGGACTTGGTTGAATTATGCGATGTTGTGTCGTGCGGCGGCTACCACTGCAGGTGCATCGTCCTCTGTGCGAGCAGCAGCGTCAACGTCCACGCAGCCTAGTATCGGCATCGCTCACGGTGAGTAACTGCACCTACCTTCTCGGCTCTGCTCGGCACTGTGCAGTGCTCCGTTCTCCTCATCGGCCCCGTCGTTACCGAACGGTTTCTTCCCGGACAGCAGGAGATACCGGCGGTCTGGTCACTCGCTGAGCGACGTGTGTGTTCGCGCGCGATCGTCACGGGCAGCTGGCTGGCCCCGAATTATTTCGCAAGCGCGCGCTCGCCAGTGCAAGAGAGAGAGAGAGAGAGAAAGAGCCAATCTCGCTGCGGCGCTGCGCGCGAATAACATGGTGGAGTTTACTGTACACGCGCTGTCCACCATCCCTCTCACTCTTCCTCCGTAGAATGCAGCTGGCTGGCTCGCCGAGGCGTGCGCTTGTAACCATGTATTTGGGGAAAATTCTCGGAGGACAATCGGGATCGTTTCTGGTCGTGACGACGGAGAGAGAGAGAGAGAGAGGCGAACGTGCGCGAGCGAGCGAGAGGGCAGATTAGACGCTCGGGCGGAGGAGAGAGAGCGAGGGAGACACGCAGAGCGCGAGTGAGTGCATTATCCGAAGCAACAGGTTTTTTCGGCGTGCTCCCTCTCTCGCTCGCTTGCTCGTGGCGCGCGCTCAACGATGAGAGTCAGAAAGACGAGCTGGGATTTTCCCGTTTCGCCAGTTTTCTCGACTGTGAGCTTTTTACCTTTTTTCTCTTACTTACCGTATTATAGTGTCGCTGACTTCCTGGACGTTTTTCGTTTCGGAGCCGCGCGGACATCGCGTCGAGACGGGAGAGCAAACCGAGTCGAAGGTGACTTTCGCCGTGCGCGCTTTCATTTGCGATTCTATTGACGTATGATAATGATGATGATGGTGTAATGACAGGAAACTTCCCGTCGATTTTTTTCAAATTTCTCGATGGGCCGCTTCAATAAAATTAATTGTGTACCTATGAACGAATGTGCTCCTCGAGGAGATTCCCGTGATATTTATTGATTGCGATTGGAAAATCAATAAGCGTCATTCTGTTAGGCGGCGTTGAAGTCGCAGTGATTCCATTTACTTTGTAAATAAACGTTATACATTTTAAAATCGTGAGAACGCAATCGCTTAAAAATATGATACTTGTGCTAGATTTGGCAATAAAATAAAATCATTTATGCACATTACTAAAATGACAAGTTCAGTAATGGATTTTTTCAATTCAAGCATATCATCGATTTCATTATACTTTTCGCAAAAACAAATTGTGTAATCCTCTGATATATGACATAATCAGTTAAATTGCACCAGTTACGAGAGAATGTAAGAGACAAGTGTATAATATACTTTCTCAAATTCTAGGTAGAGTCAGAGTTACTTCAAAATATTCTCTTTTAGCGCTCAAAATGCCTTTGTCGAAGAAAACTTTCTCAGAAATTAGAAAAGGAAAATATGAACTTATCGACGCGTCTCGTACGTGAAATAACGTAAACAGCGCGTCAGCTGTGGTAGCCGCACGATATGCGCGACGACAATAAGATATTCATGTGTGGCAAAAAAATTCTTACGTCGATAAAAAAGTCCGGGAAGTATGTAATTTCGAGCCTCATATAGCGAGCTTTCAGCGAAATGGGAAGCTCGCGCGCGGGCAATGGCCTGCCGAATTCGCTGCGTGTGCCGGAAAATCCGGGGCGATCGGTCGACGATAGCGGATTGAATAATAGAGAGTAAGTAATAAATAGCGCTGACGCGCGAGAGCCGAAAGCTCGCTCTCACTTGTTAGTTCGCTCGTTGTCGTCCAAGCTGTCTTTCGCGGAAGTTCACGCTTTAGAATTTTCTCTGATTTACTCAGGCATGAATTTTAATTTTGCTAATGGAAAATGGTAGCGTTTATCGAAAGGTCATTATTTTGACGATAAGCATTACCTTTATGTTTAATCGATAGCGTAAATCTAAATTGTGCCGATAACGAGATTTAAATGAATACTCGCAGAAAATTATCGCCTTGGAAAAAGATAAAATTTTATGTTTTATCATTTAAGTTGACTTGGTCGGTAAGGCAGTCCATGTCTACACCTTTGGCATTGTCCGAGTAAACTAAGTCAAATGTACGTCATAATAATCGATTTTAAAATAAAGCTCTAACATAAATACATATATCTTTTGGGTATTTTTATTAAATTTCTAAAACATTATGTGCTATATCTATAAGTAAATAATCGCACACGTCAAAGTGCACTTATTTTCTTGAAAATGATTAATATTCAGAAGGTGATAAATATACGATCGTACGTGCAAATTATAATTCATTCATTTTACAAAAGATCGGATCGAGTTAAGCCCAGGTTTATATACATTTAACTTTACTGTAAATATAAAACGTAAAGCAAACATTTTACTGACAAATTAACATTAAAACCATCGGATATTGTGATATTTCTAAAAAGACAGAAATCGCGCATCCTGCTCCATTATTAAACAATTGACACCCCATTGCTTCTTGCTTCTCAGAAGGGAAAAACAAATAATCCCCATATCTCCGCTTCAATTCCCGCGTTATTCGCTATTATACCTCTCATTACACCCCAATATATCGGCGCAAACAACAAACTCATAAAGCCAAATTGACGTCGCCTCCTCCTTATAGTCTTTTTCTCTCTTCACACTAGCTGGCCAACGGAATCATAAAAGACCGGTTACGTCAACGTCGATTTCTTCTCTCTCCCTCCCTCCGTCGTTTATCCTCGCCCTCTCTTATATACCTATACACAAAAAGTAACGATTAACTATCAGCCTACTTCTTTCTCTCCCCCCTCGACGTCACGTATACCTAGCGAGCGAGCGAACATTAACATAAGTCGCCGGTCAGCGAACGTGCGCAAGCGCTCGCGAATGTAATTTAGGTCAGCTGCGCCTTATTGTAACAATTTTTGCGAGCTCCCTGCTCGTTATCGGCCTCGCATCATCACGCACGCGATTATTGCGCCCGCGCCCTCAGCAGTAGCGCACGCGCGACCGCGAACATGTATAATATATAACTAGGAGGAAGACGCGTGGGTTATTGCTTCGCGAGAGTTCGAGGAACTTTTCGTTGTGGACGAGGCCGAAAACGAGGTTAGCCGGCTGTAAGGTACTCGACGTCTTGAAGGCTGCGCTAAGGAGCTTTTTCATGTTTTGCGTTTGTACGCTGATTGCTGGCATTAAATAATAAAAAAAGTGGTCATAAATTAATTTATTCCTCGGATTTGACGCGCGTGCATTATGCAATTAGCCAATGTTTTTATATCGCGCGAGTTGAAGCCATTCATTCGCCGATTACTCTCGCGTCCCACATCCATATATGCTTTATACATGCTAACTCAAGGTTAATAATATGATTAACATTTAATTTGTTCATATTCTAACTGCTTTATAATAAACACACGCCTCTCATAATTAATATTGAACAATTCAACAATATCTTATAATTTTTATTATATACTTATCGATATTGCTTTATACTTATCTCTCGACATAAATCCGTTCCAGATACATTACGCAAACGCGCGCGTACACGTATACTCGCGCATATTTCTCGTTATACTCTTTATTTACCCAAGCGCGCGTTACACAAATTCATACGAATTCCCATTCCAAAAAGCCCCAAACGTTCTTACATCATCGCGACGAGTATATATGTGTTATACCTATACCGAGCGGACATCCATCAAACGCCGCATTAAAAATATATACATATTCGCCCACGCCTTCGGAAGACTGTAACGTCCAAAGCTCGACACCGTCGCCAATCCTTCCAAGATGGCGCAAACGTAGCTTTCGAGCCCTTGCACTGAAATAAATGAGAGCGGAGGGGCAATACGTGGAACAACGGGGCCCTTGTAATACCTGCGTGAGAGCGGGTATGTTCCAGCGCCGCAGGAAACGTTTCCTCTCCCTCTGCTGTTGCCGTAGATCGGGGAGTCAAGATGTTTGCTGAAATTGGCCTCACTTATCGCACGAGTATATATTTCTTATCGCCGTTGTTTCAACTTCTCGTGTGCGAGAAAAATTGTTGTGTCGTCTGCTTTTGTACAGACTCGCTAGCGTCGGGGGATTTATTAAAGTCGTAAATTGCAAGCTGCCGCCGTGACTGCTGCTGGGTTTTTCGGGAAAATTCGATAGTGTATAGCAGTACATATTTTCTTCATGGTGAAAACTAATTTCGCGCCTTGTTGTTATTTTTCCTAGTTCTCTTTATTACGTTCTAAACTTTTCAATTCAACGTCAGCAGAGTATCGCAAAGACCTCACCAAAGCGCACCACATAAAACTCCGCAATTAGAAGTGTATCAGCCGAGAAATAAACTTGACGGTCGCAGCTCGAATCTCGGTAGCAGAGAATAGTCGTCGCATCTCCCTGCGCACGACAAAACAGTTCATATATAAGCCATTGCCGAGATAAAGTTCACGCGCGCGGCGCGCTCTATTGTTCGCGCACACGTGACGCGACATATATACAATATACCTCGTACTCCGTTGATTACTATATAAGTATAAGGTCTTTCTTTTTCTCGCTACTAGCTAATTGGCCCATGTGTGCGTAAAAGGGAGAGGAAAGTACCTCGTAGAGAACAGAAATTGCGAATTGATGTAATGCTGAAGGACAAGTACAGTTGGTAGATCGCGTCGAAGTAATGTACACGACTTTTGAACTGAAAATGCCAACACTCAAGACTTGCTTCAGTCAGCAGGAGAAGTTAGTTGTTAGTATAGAAACAATTTATGTGCGTTTTCTAAATAATATTGGAACAGTAAAAAAGATTTTAAATATTGTCGAGGGAAATCATAAAGCTTGTTTTAATAATCTTTTGCTTCAAGCACAAAACTAGGCATGACATTAGCTTTACTGAAAAATCGAATCTAGCTATTTGTTTTCCATTTAAAGTGAGGTTTCTTAGACTCACCATCAAACTCGCCATTTAAGAGAAAATTTAATTGATCTTGAACGCAATTTTTGTTTATCTACATTTTATATTAAGTACAATTTACTTTAATAATCAAGAAATAAATAGCATAAAAATATTCCCGTATATGTTATGAGGTAAAGTTAAATGATATACGTTGCGCAATAAAACTTTTATACCTCAATTATTATGAAACAAGATATAAACGGGAAAGAAGCATATAAAAACATAATAAAACCAATACCCCGATTGACATTTGCCGTTTCATAATGAAATCTAAACATCTCCTTCCAATCGACTCTATACCTATTTGTCAATTAGTTCACGAGTACTTCCTTCAATTTATCACGAGATAAATATATGCTGCACATAACCAACTCCTATACTTCACTAAGGAAAGGCGAACACCCAAGAGCCGTACTCGTATCTCGTCAAAGACGTACACACATACATAGGATTGAATGTTGTTTTTTGTTAGGGAAAGTCATTTTTCTCAGCACTCGTACATAGCAGTTCGTTTTTTTCTTTCCTCGGCCATTCATTTGCAAATTGCGTAAGAACGTGCCCGTGCACGCGCGCGCGGATGTGACATGTCAGAGATTCCCATTGAGCGCTACTCGCGAGGCCTCTAAAGGTGCCTGCGCCCGGTTTGTGCTGCGCATTCAACACGCCAGCGTGTGTGTATACAAAGCGCGCCGGCGAACAGCCAAAGCCGAATGAATTGACGAATCGGATGCGAGACTAGGTTAACTCCGCAGGCGCGCGCTCACGCTTGCGATGTTGCTAGACGGGAAAAAAGCTTTTCTTATTCGGGCTATATCTTGAAGCGTCGTCGCTGGAATTGGATTGCCTCCTGTTTCTCTCAGCCGCGCGAAAGTTCGGAGTCAAGGTGCGGATGCTAAGTGCGATTGAATGCTGACATGGAGAAATTATAATTTACTACTTTATACATATGCTGAACTTTTGAACTGGTAATAAGGCATTCTGTATAACCCTTCCGTTTTTCCATTTAATCTTATACATGTTTAAAGAACATTACTGTTTTACCGAGTACTTTATAAAACAAAAACCTTGAAAATTGACATTTTCTATTATTGACACTAGCTGTAACTATATAATCCGAGAACTTTTTACTTCTGCGCTCCCAAATCAATATACTCTAAATAAGTTAGTGAAAACACTTGTATATAATAAGGAAATTCATAGTTTCTTTTCTAACTTTTTAAATTAAAGTGTGATTATAGTTATATCTTTATAAGTAAATACGTTAGCTTCATGAATAATTTGCCACTGTATAACGTTTGTCAATCAGTTAATTACCAATGACGGCGGAAACACCATTTTTTCCATTTTGTTTCGAATTTTTTAGAATAGATATCATAACACACTGATAGTAAATATACGTATAATAACGTATAATCACAGAAATTATATCTTGAAATTCGAAATTTAATGAGATCATTGAGCTCCACATAATTCACGTTAATTGATATAAATTCTATTATACTGAATTTGTTGTGTGTTATAAACTTTTCTTCGCAACTTTCTTATCTCCTCTACTAGCACTTCCAAATTTGAAAAAAAAAATTGTCAGAAACGTGGCTCATAGCTTTCCGCAACTGTAAAAAAAGAACACATCCCATCCGGTACAGCTGTCATCACTCGCATATACGGTCATTGATAAACTTCCGATGACAAACGCAAGCCCGCATTATATCGCTTTCATGCACACACATATGTACATACCGGAAGTAGAGGCGCGCACTGTGCTATACACCGTCGCTGCGTGCTCTAGAGAGATGCTCGCGCGCTGCTTCGAAAGACACAAAACCGGAAGTGTCTTCGCCACCGACGCGTGTGATCGAATCGCGACAGTAGGCCTTGACCATGGCTCTATGTGTGTGTGCATGCGTGTACTTTTAGCACTTGTCTATAAAAAAAAGTCGCCACACTGCGCTTGCTATAGATGCGCCTTGAAAACGAAAGCGCGTAAGACGCTTACGTGTATATATATTTCGTTCGCGCGAGTCCTTCCACGATAATGAGCTGTTCTTACCGCTGCTCTTGCTACCCGCTAATATTTCAGACGACGCTGCCGATTTATTTATTTACCTTTTTTGCTATCCGCATACAGCGGACTTTGTTTCTTCGAATCCGCGTGAGCGCTGACAGCGTAGACGGCGGCGCCAACTTCCAGACGATTCGCTCGAGGTCTATACGCCACCAGAAGTTTCAATTATTAATCGAGCTTGGGCGGGGGTTCGAACGTGATTTGCTATTTTCTTTCTTTCTTTTTTTTCGTCGCGGCTTAGCGAAACTCGCGCGCGCACAGCCGATGATTGTGCTAAAGTCGGCAGGTGTTGTGGCAAATTGAGTTATAAAAAGCGATCGATCGAAAAAAAGTTTAATGTTTTAAAGGGGACTTTGAAGAGCACCGACACTTTCCTAGATGGCAATTGTCTTTTAATTTTTGCAGTTCATAAGAGATATTTTTTAGTCGGGGTTGAATTTGAATAATGATGGAATTTTATAATTGGGAATTGATGCATCTAATTTTAAGAATTATATTGTCGAAACTTCGATCTACTACACTGAAAGAAATAGCATAATAAAAATTATTATAACTCTAGCAAAAATTACTATGTAACATTGTAATCGGCACCTATACCTACATTATCGCCTAATTTGTAATAGTTTCAGTAAGATATATCTATTAATTAATTATTAATAGATATCTATAGATTTTTTATTCTATTTATATATCAAATAATGTTCTTATTCGTAAGAAAAATTATTATGTAACATAACAAAAATCTTAATTAGTGGTATTTGAACAGAAAGTGTTAGAAAATAAACTACAATATAATTTAAATTTTGTTAATACCCAAACATATGTTACTATGTAACTTTGTAAAAGTTAGTCTTTTCGCCAATAATTGTGAGGTTTACTATGTAACATAGCAAAATGTGTTCAGTTCTTAACAGTATTTACACCATGACTTAACCTCAAAATCACAAGTATGGTATGATTTTTTGGTGCTCGTGGTATAAAATACTGTGCGAAACTAGTGTGTAAATCGATTATTTAACTACATAATCACACGTGAGCAAAATAATCGAGCCCGCACCCGTGTCAAAATGTACTATTACGGAAATTTCATTGAAACAATTGGAACAGAAATCGCTGTTTAGTTATTTATTCATAAGGATAATTCGTGTTACAACGAGTAAAGCGACGCGTGGCACAGTCGGTAAAGTTTACGCTTCTCAATCCAAAGGTTGGTGGTGTTCGATTCTAGGTTCTGGCGATTTCTTTCAGCAATAAAAATAAAATTTATTTCTTACTTTAAATATTTAATTTATATTATTTGTCAATTTGTCATGACTATTTGGCTAGTTATAAATAAATTGACAATTAAATAAATTTTTTCGTACTTTTGAAATCAAATATAAAAATGACTAGTAGCATAGCAATTTTTGTTGAAATGCAAGTATCGATCCCGATTACAATGTTACTTAGTAATTTTTGCTAGAGTTTTTATAATTTTTATTATAGTGTTTCTCGCAGTGTGGAATTGATTGATGTTGAAGCTATAGTAAAAACTTCTATTTAACAATTTGAAACCAACATTTTCATTATAAATAAAAAGTTATTTTTACTATAAATTACATTAATTTCCGTTTTTTATAATAATTAATTCTTTTCCTAAACTAACTGATTTGACTAATGTTATAGAGAAAGCTTAGTTTTTCGCGCAAAAACATATACCATGACATATTAGTGCGTTAAAAAACCGTGAAGAGATATTAGCAGGCATTAACAAGCGAGGAGAGACAATAAAAAGGGTATTTATTAGCGTAAATAATAAATATGGATTTGCTAAATGATCCAGACTTCATAGCTTTATTAGCACGCGCCGATATTCACTTCGCTATGTACACTATAATAATTATAATTAACATCGCATAGCCGTATAAACATAAAAAAAAAAGAAAAAATCGATTGATTATCGTCCATCGCGTACATATACCAGCAACGAAAGAATAATGAGTGCACACATTATGTCACATAGGTATACGCCGACACGGCCTACGCACCTTTTGCCTTAATTAAAATAATAAAGAGCCTCGTCCACGAGTCATCGATACCTCATATACAGTCTCGTCTACAACCCACTATTTACATCCGTAACCTTAAACTTGTGCTCATCGCGAAACTCGTGCATAAATTTCTCCTTTTTGTAAACCGCGCGAGTCTGTAATTACCAGTGTACGCGAATGCACATACATATATATAGATGCGCGCATGGCCTACACTGAAGGGCATTCGCACGAACCGAGCGCGCGCGCGTCTTGAAACATTAAAACCACACATATATAGCGGCGCGTGTCATCCACGCGATCGAAAACACAATCTTGCCACTCTTTTTCCCTGCGCTACGACGCCGCAACCGCAGCTTCGTAACATCGAGTTCAGTTATATGATGATGTTATAGTACTACTATACGTTATATACGGGCATATAATATTTGCGTTTTTCGCGGCGCGCTTTATGTCGTCGCGCGTATTTATGTGGCGGAACGTATTACGCTCCGTGCGCCGTGTATTATATATAGTTCGAGGATTTGTAATTTTTTTTCGCGTTTCTTCATACGACGCCTTGCGAGCTCTTGCGCCGTGTCGCAACAGATCTTTTTTTCACGCAAAGGTGGATTGATGCCCGTTTTATACATGCTTGTGTGGGAGAACCGCTTGGGAATTTATGGCCGTATGCGTTTTATTTGGTTTAGAATATTATATACGAGACTGTATTCAGTGGATTAATTTTTTTATTATCGTTTGGCTGTTTTCTTCTTATTAAGTGGAATATTTGGTCGCGACTATATTTTGAAATGTCAGTTTTACCTCACAGCGTTGACGGTTCATTACTTAGAAAATAACTTCTTTTTGCAGTACTCGTAACTTGTCATCCTGGCCCATTAAAAGTAATAGTTATTTTTATGCTCCATCTCGCGGCAGAAATATTCTTAACATTATACAAAACTTTCTCAATTTCGTTGAAAGTGCGTCTAAAAATAGGTGAAAGTTTAATACTTTATTTATTCAAAAACCCACTGAGCAATAAAATTGTCGATTCATTGTTATATTATAAGATTCAATGTTCCTTTCTAAAATTCATTACAATTCCACGAAAATATGTCTATTAAAACGAAAACGGGTTGACGACAATTTTCAACAACTAAGAACTCGAATTATTCTTTACTAGTCTCAAATCTTTGTGTGGCCCATGAACGGTATGTACATATGTATTTGAATCGACGAATATCTCATGTTTTCTTAATATGACAAGTCTTACCAACCAAGTTACAATCTATATGCAGAATACGTTTTTTTTTTTCATTATACGATTGAAATGATGAAGTATAAAAAACCTCAACGCCGAGAATGTAAAAATAAAAAAAAACATTATCTATGCGGATGCAGTTTCTTCGAAACTCCTCGATTCATTGCAGTAGTCACGTCGGCGATTTCACGTTCGTGTTGAAACAATATTTTTCTGCCTTCGTTAGGAAAATCTTCTTAGGAATAATTTTCTCAGTTCATTCCAATTTAGTTGGCCGCGCTATAGTCACAGTCAATTACATAATAATTATCCGTGTAATTATAACGATATACCTGCGACAATTAAAAAGAATGAAGTAGTAGAATGCCTTAAGAAGGTAAATAGGCGCACGTTTAGAGCCTCGTGGTCGAAAAAAACGTCCTCTGTATTAAACAGGCAGTTTCGAGCATATACATAAAACACACATACGCCTATACCTTTCCTTTTAATTATTTATTATTAATTTATACATGTTTACACATTCGCCAGTCGCATATACTCGAAACGTCCTAGAAACTTCTACTTACGCTCAAACTGTCGTCGTTACATAGAAACTCGTTTGCACCTTGTCAATGGCGCGCACTATTCCTCATGTAGTTAGACTTATAAAATTGAACAGCGAGCGATTATCTTTAGCGGAAAATTTACACGGATACGCAAAACAAGAACTAAAGCCACTCAAGGCTAAAAATTTACAATCGTTGCTATTAAAAAATTCTTAACATTGTATAACACGAAATTGCTACCTGTGAGACGAAAAAAGTTACTTCGCCTCAGTTCTACTTTAGAATTATTATATCTGTCTCTCCCAAAATATCCCGTACGAGGAGAAACTTATCGTCCCGCTATTTTTACACCCATTGATACGGTCCACCGACGAGAAGCGGAAATTTTGTCGTTGTTCCCAAAGTAAGCCATATAATAATAATGAAAGAAGCTTCGCGAGAATCCAATTGAAAGCCTTTCTTTTCTTCCGCCATAAACAAAAGGAGAAAAAAAATCTTGTCCAGCGGACGGCGACGTCGGCCATATCCATATATATACCAAGGAATAATGAAAAACGTACACACGCACATAGACAGTAGCTGGTCTGCTATCGCGCGAGGGTCCGGCAACGTCGGCCGCACCCGCGCGATTCCTCGGTGCTTTCTAGGAAATGGATTTCTAGTTTACGAGCCGCGGCGCGGATAAAGGCGCGCTTCTCCCTCGCAAGCAGCGGCCTAGACTACATATACTCGCGCGGCGTCCCGCGGTTACGTAAACAATCGCACGAGAGCGGCGAAGAATGATTTTATAATTTTCAATTCATCGGCCAGCGCGAGCACACGCCCACGCGCGCGCACGTAACGTCGCGACCTTCAGGTTTTCCCCTTCCTTTTTTCTACTCCTCTTTTTTCTTTTTCATTCGCTCGGGACTCGTGCGTGGATATAGTTGTATTGTTATTTCTACGTATACAACAATTTCGCCTTTGTGGCGTCGGCGGCCGCAGCGATAAAGCGACGCTGGCTGAAGGATAGGCTGCGGACAAGGCTTATCAGCTCCGTGCTTAATGGACTACTGATACCCTATTCGCTAAGTGGATTATTGTACCATTTCTAATTAGAAATAATTCTTTTTAATGGGGGGGATTGTCGTTTGCCAAGGTCACATCCACGATCCATGGTTTCACATATCTTTTTCAAGCAGCTGCCTTTCTTTACTTGTATCACTCAATGACGATGAATTGAATTGATTTATCAAAACGCGATGCTTAACCAATCATAAAATAAAAATTAAATGATTTCTCGATATTCTAAAACGATCTTATGCCATTGTTCAAGTATATTTTTTCATTTGAAACTTTGAAGTAGCCTTAATTCCCGACGTCGTCCTGTGCAAATTAATTAAGCTGAAACTTTTTATCAGTAATACCACAAACCTTTAGATCGTCACGCGGCAGAAAAGCACGAAAGTAGTTGGCGCGCACCTATATATGTATACAAATATATATATACCCGCGGACAGCCGTGCAAATATTTGCCTTCGTCGGTTTTTGCACTTCGCGCGCAAACGTAAACGAGTCATCGGACCATTCCGAACGCCTCGTTATACCTCTCGGGGTAGAGAAATCGACCTTGAGCCACGTACATACATATACATATAGACGCCGGTGTGCGAGCGTTCGATTTTTGTGTCAGTAGTTAAAGTTGGCGCTAATGGGCCGAAATGAACGATCGCGACACGAGATCGGACCGACTATACAGACGCGCGCTTTGTTATTCGACCGATGAGGGGGAAATGGGTTGTAAATCTTAAGTTTACGGGTGTCGATCTCGGGATAACATTGAGAAGTCAAATAAAGGCCCGTAAAGTTTTCTTTCAGATTATTTTCGTTTACCTTTTTACGCGTCGTGCATATTCGAAAAGTAATCTTTCTGCCTGATGAGGAAATCCCTCCCGTTATTAGAAAAGCAATTCCGTCTTTATTTGAATATTTTCAAATAATACGAAGTATCGATACACTACGAATTATAATAAGAAAACTAGAACTCGATATCGTTTCCCTTCTCATCGTGAAAACGTAAACAAGATCGACATTCCATCAGAAACAAATCGTTTCGAATCTAATGAATAAACATAAGGCAAGTTTCCAGAAACTATATATATATATATAAAATTAAGCAATGAAACCAAGTGAAGCAATTAATAATACCCGTGTTTTTAATTAGTGAAAAAGCTCGCCCTCTCTCTCTGTCTCTTGACCTCCATTTACAGCGAACCCTCGCTAATAATTCGCTCTCGCAATTTACGTACACCGCGGCACCTTTATCAGGTCGCGTTTCGGATGGGTAGGGGCATCGGGAGAAAACGAAAGCATCGTCGTCGTTGCGGTGTATATATACAAATGGATGATACGAGCAGGGGTGAGCCGCGCCCATTCTGTCTCCGGCCTCACCCTTTCGGTCACTCTTTTTCCTCGACAGGGGTGGCTCACGTCGAGGCGATGCCTTTTATCCACCCTGTCTCGTGCTTGCCGTGAGATTTTTTTCAGACGTCACATGTGTATGTGTGTGCATGTACTTTTAGCGCTGATTGTAAGATTCTCTGCGTTTTAAAATAGATGCTTTTACGGGCTTATCGTATCGGTGCGCCTATATACTACAGCTAAAATGCTTTCTTCTGAATGGAATCGCGAATGATGGTTGCCGTTTAATTACATTTACGATTATCTCTACCCCGGTCTAATTAAAATATCTTTCTGTACTATATTTATTTTGTTCATTAAACGAGAAGCCGGGAGTTTTTGTATTAAACTATCTCAACAATATCACAATAGGATTAGTATTTTTTAAGTGATTAACGAAAATCGATCCCATTCGTATATGTTTGTGTGTATGTGGGGAAGGGGACCTATTGAAGACAGTGAGGTTAGGACACAAAGGATGCCAAAGCGTCTGCCGCGAGCTCAAGGATAAACCCGACCGAACAATTCCAAGCTCAATCTATCGATCGATCATCCGTTGATATTTATTTCATTTAGATTCAAATCAAGTCGCGATTGCTTCCCTATCGTGAGCCAATCTTAACACGAATGCATTAATACATATACTTTTCATCGCTGGAAAATAGCAAAGAATTCTCGCGACAGAATCGTTTTTCTTTTTACCTTCAATTTTCGCGGAAAACAAACTCGTACATACCGTGGAAAATTAATCTATTTTCGCTCGCAAATTACAACGTGCGATACGAAGAAGAGGAAAAGTTGGATGATGAGCTCTATATAGGATTCGAATTACCCCTGAAAACGAATGAATTTCGAGAAGCCACATACGTACAGGCTTTCCATTGCACCTCTATTTATAGACTTTTAATTGCTGACGCGCGCGCGCGTATGTGTACACGAAGGCGGCGAGTTTAGATTTTTAACGATTACCGGAAATTAACAGTCGGCATTGTCCGTTGTTAAAATTCTTGCTAAATTCTCGGAAAGTTCAAGATTAAAACTCAAGTCCATCTTTTGTCCTTAATGCCTATTGTCGTATCGCCTGTGTCGTCGCGAGCAGCAGCCGCGGGGGCGCGTGTTTTGATTTCCAGAGCGAGTGCGACCTTTTCGCCGTGAAAATGCCTCTTCGAATTTATTGCCAATTTAAGTTTACGCGTGTCGTATATGTGGCAGTAGCAGCAGCAGCAGACACAAAGGCAGGCACGCGGCGGCAAATTAATGGCTGTACGTGCGGACGTTTCATCGCTCCAAGACACATAGGTATACGTACACGCATTTTGCGCGATTTTTCCCGCGACGCTTCATTTACTTGGCGCAAGACAAAGTTTCCTCTTACCGCGAAATCGGCGCCACGCGCGGAGTCTGTATTGTGTCTTTTTTATACGTTTCGCGAGTGCGAGGCGAGAGGATCTTGTACAGACGAGCAAGAGATTGAAATTTACGTCTTCCAATGCGTTATGTAAGCCTGCTAGTTTTAAGTAATGAATATACGTACTGTGATGAATAATACGATAAATATTTCATTTGAGAGATACGTGCACTCACTTACGTTCGAATTCACTTGTTAATTTGGAGGAAATTAAAAGAAATATACCTTCTTCTGAAGATAGTCATGAAAATAAACGCGGCGAATAATAATTTTTTGCAGCCAAGCGACAGAGTCTGGCTGACCTTTAAAGCTCAATTCACTCCTTGCCCTAAAACGTCCATTGATTTCAATTGATTCGGATACAAATTTCTACCGGAGTCAATAAATATTAATAGATGCCATAGTGATTTGAAATTGATGAATTGCTTTAAATCAGGATGAATACAGGCTGTTATTCTAGACAAACCGTTAAAAATGGCACTGAATGTATAATATTCATAGTCCTCGCGGAAAAATAAACTTCTGCTGTAAAATTTAAATTAGTCTTGACAACATTACTGACGCTAAAAGTAAAATTATTCATCTTCTCTTATTGAAAATACGTTAAAATATTACTCAGTCGTTAAAATGCACGTCAAGTCATTTCGCTCTAAAGAATCCTTTTAAACAATAATGGTTCTTTATTGTGAGCCGAGAACGTCAAAAATAAAAGTGCTTTACACGAAACACATTAACACCTCCGGTTAATACTATTTTCATTAATTTGTCCAAACTAGAATAAATTGCATCTACTAAGGAATGATCCAATCCCTTCCATTCACTTGATCGCGCCAGTAGCCGCTCTCTTCTCAATCCCAGCTCACGCTTTCGCGCAGCAGCCGCTCGCACTCCAGCGCGCCTCCGACGACACGCTCTTGAGGCCGGCTTTCATACAATGTCCGCGCTCAGTTTATTTCGCAAGGCCACGCGTTCGCGCTCAACCTGTTGTGTATACCATAATACACAGCATTGTGCCCAAAGCACTGCCGTGTATCCGTGCTTGCGCGCGCGCCTCGGCCCGTCAAAGGGTGTGAGAAGCAGTGTGATGAGCACGCGAGGAGAGTGAGTTGAGTTCAGCCAGTCGGCCTCCATTACTCGCGCTCGCCCGCTCACAATGGCACAAGATATCTAGGTCCGAGAGAGCAGTGCCGGAGGTTTTATTAACCGTTTGACAGCGGTTAGGATCTTATCGTGCGTGTAAAATGTGACGTAAACAGAGAGAGAGAGAGAGAGAGACGCGAGCATAGCAGACTGGAAGCCAGCGCTACCAACGGCATTAATAGGGACATCCCATTGACGGAACACTGCTGCAGCAGCTGTGAGCGGGCGAGAAGCTCTGCGCGGATCGCGAGCACGCGTGGCTCTTTGCGCTGCACACACGCGTGGCGAGTAATCGCTCGGTTCAAGCCCCGATCATCGCGCACGCGCGCTCCCTCACAAAGCTGATGACAACGTCTTGCACTTGCGTCTCTGATTTCTACATGACTGATTCGCCCTGTCTCGATAAATTCGGATAGATGTGCTTGCGGTGCTGGTGTGTTTTCCAAAAATTCTTTTGATGTGTCTTTAGTCAATTAGATCTGTAAGAATAAAGCTGGCCAATTTAGTAGATATTCATAAGGTAACAAGGCACTCTCATCTAAAGTATATATGTGTTATTTATATCTGTTTGAAATACAAGAAAAATAAATGTGAAAATTATCTTGACGACTTGGAATTTATTGCAACCTACACAACCTTTTTCGGCAATATAATAAAACCCAAGTTAAAAAGCTATAATTGTTTTATTATTGATTCAAGTAACATAAAAGTAATATGTTTAAAAACTTTTTCAAAGAAATATAACTAGGTCGAGAATCCAGTCGAATGAATTCATTTATGGCATCTGCAGGTTCTACTGTGATAAAATTCAAAAGATTTTAAATCGAGTGAAAAAAGTTTGTATACGGCTGAACTTCACCTTGTCATTTTTATTTTTAGCAGCTCAGACTCTCGCGCGTGGCTGAGGCTCGGCGGTTAGTAACTCCTCAAAAAATTAATGGGCACTAGAAAAAAAAGTTAGTTTGAAATACCATACCTCAACGTGAAGTATATATTCTTATGTAAATTATTCAACGCGTAGGCTTTCATCTTTTGCTTGATTATTTTCAAACCAATTTCCTAAGATTAAAACGAATTTGTAATCCTTTAAGAGTTTAAAATTAAAAAATCTTCTTACCAAATATTTTAATAAAAGAGTAAATCACAGAATACTGCTGTATATTATATTTTTGGTCATTTACTAAGCCTTCGCAGCGAGGTCATAACTGTACGCACGTGAAGAGCATACTCTTAACGATACGTTAGCGAGGAAGCAGTTAAAAGTGAAACAAGAGAAGATAAAAAAGATGAAATAACATCTACGGATCAAAATTTTTTTTTCGGCCCAGACAGAAAGCATAAATAACGGTACACGTTATAAAAAGATTCTCTGTTATTTTTGAAATATTAATTTTACTTAAAATAAATTTTCGCAACATATTTTTTCTGGCTTCGTTTTTGGTATTCGAAAGCCAATGCATTCGCCGATTTACATTTTATCCAAATAAGGACAACTGGGTGATTGAGTAAAAATAAAATACACCGAATCTTTCATCCTACGAAAAAAAAACCTAAAACAAACTAAAGCCACGCAATATCAGCTACGAAAAATCAAAATTCCACAGTCAGCAAGTAACCAAGCCCCTGGCGCCACTGGCAGTAGTAAAAATGAAAAGAGCCAACGCGGGCGCTGGTCGCGAATTCGTCATAATTACCACCTCGTTTCCAATAGCTCCTCTCCTCTATCCGCGCGCGACGCGTATCCCGACACACCCAGGCGTGGGCGTGTATGTGTGTGCAGAATCGCGAGCGCGTTGGCAATGCTTTATAACGGCACCCGCGCTATGGAATCTTCATTAAGACGTCGCACGCGACCTCGAAACCCGGCCGTGCCAATATTCCACCCATTCTATTCCCTCCTCTTCTACTATATACTCCTTCTTCTTTTTTATTACTTTGGCCGTACGATGCCGTGCTTTCGGTTATCAATCACCAATGTTTATCCGCCCCTTTCTCTCTCGTCCGTTCCTTATGCTAGCCGCTTATTCTCCCTCGCCGCGACTCTACTTCCGTTTTGATTAGGGGACTACTCCGTCGCCTTTATTGTCCCTTTGATTAGACTTTAATTCTCGGGATGAGCGCGAGTGCACAGGGGAAATTTGTCATTCGCACGCGCAGGAGAGAGAAAGAAGCAGCGTGTATAATAGCTATTTCGTTGCTTTGTTACAAGTCCGTATAGTCACCTTCTATCCGTGTAAATTTAAATTGCGTTACGGAAGTCCGCTTATTTTAAGACGCGCCGTCCGTACAAGGCATATATATTATAACGGCACGGCGCTGTGCGCGTTTGATGACTTCTTTTCGAATGACAAATGGGCTTGCGCCGCTGAGTGATTAAAATCGCGGAATTAAAAATTAACCTATATTACAGTGTACATTTTTATAGTTCCATTGTGGACGCTTATAAAGGTCCGTGCATCTATTAGCGCGCCTATAATAACGCCGCAACGTCGATGATAACCAAGGCCAAAAATAAAATTACAACTCTACATCCGCTACTCTCTTTTTTCCGCAATACATACGGGGAACTAGATACGAAAGCCCGCGAAGACACGGAGTACAACCGAGAGGCAGCGATGCTTCTCCAGACTTTCTCCGAATGTCGCTCACAGTTACCCTCGCCACATACACACACCCATTCTTATCTTGCGATAATACGTATACAATATTGAAATGGCCGGGCTGGCGCGATTAGATTGTACGCGGGCAGCCTACTAAAGTCAGTAACGTACGCACACACACGCAGCTGCTGACGAAACCGAGAGCGCGAGCCAAGTCTGTAAGTGCACGCGCACTCGGCGGCAGCTGTAACGCTTGCGAATGAATCGGCGAAAGATCGGGAAAGGGAAATTATGGCCTGCGCGCGTGAGTTCGCTCGTACTCGGTAGCGTAATAATGAATATATACCGCGACGATTTTCCATCTCGCTTTTTTCCCGCTCACTCGCGCGTGGGTATATGACGCGTGACGACATCAGATCTCGATATAACGGCGGAAGAATGCGTTAATGAGGAGGTAATGCCGCCGTACGAGCGATTGACTCGTGATTATTTTTCAAACTGTCGGCCGCGCCTGATGGAAGCACCAAGATGTAAAAAACCAGCGCGCTCGCGAAGCATCCTATGAATAGAAATGATGAATTGCGTATTGGATCGTGGCGATGAGAGAGGAAAGGTTTTTTCTTCACAACAGTCGCGCAAACTTTGTACCTCGTGTTTATACACTGTGCGAACAAAAAGCCGACCTACTAAGCTAACACGGTTCAATTTCATCGTCGCCTCGGCTCACCGCGCAAATTTCGTCGCCTATTGTTGCTATATAGAGGAACCGTGCCAGCCATGTGTAGGTCTTCTCTTGATATCACCGGCCCACGGGGAGCAATTTCACACCTTCCGACAGGGTCGCTCGTAGGCTTATAGCAATGCAGTTCGCTGCTCGCGGGACTTTTCCGCGCGGATGGCTCGTCGTCGCGTCGATGTGCATTCGATGCCATTAACTGAGCATGTGCTGCAGGTCGCGCGTGTGTTTGGTCACGGAATCGATCTACTTGCGATTCGGAGCTATCGTTGTGGAAAATGGCTCAGTAGATGTAGCACGAATGAAAACGATTATAAGTGTTAAAAATTTCATTAAAATTTTTTCGCTCATTTTAATTTAAATAGTTAAATTTATTATTGACTAAGTTAATAAGCTACTTTTGCGTTACAAGTGAAAAGAATTTTAGAGTTTTATTTGTAGTTTATGTCACTTATGTTTTTTTTTAAGTATCAAATAAATGGCACTACTTGAAAAATCTACTGACCTTGTATCGGAATGAATGTAAACTCAATGGATCATAAATTACGATCTATAATATGAGTTTTTGGCGTTTAAGATGCTATTACAATTATAAAGAGATGTTTTACATGATACAAGAGCACATAAAAAATCTAATCATTAATTTTATCCTTAAAATTTTGGTCTCAATCTAACGAAATATATATAAATTTTTAGTATTATCACATTCTAGCTAGTATACAAATGACAGTAAATACATAATCGACAAATGTTAATCATTAACGCGTACGACAGTCCGAAATTGCTGGTTTCAGCGTATATATATATAAGTCATGACAAAAACACATAACAACTAATAGCTGGTCATTTGCGTTAACGTTAATTTCTGGTAATTAAAATGTAGAGCAGCTTACATTCGGCATAGCCTAGTAGAGTTTCTCTCTTTCTCTCCCGCGCAGTCGCGATCCAATTGAAGATGATCATCGGTTCATCTGCGAACCGTAGTGGGACGTATAAATTGCACTAGACCGTGTGTACACGTATATGACAGATTAGATACGGCGATCTATATGCACTTAATTAAAAACATCGCTCGCTCTAGCGATGCTGCAGTGCGAAATTCTTTCCATGAAAAACGCTTGATGACGATGCAAACACGTTATAATTATTAACGTTTCCATTGGTTATACAGTCTCACTGATAGAAATAAATACTTACGTAAAATAACTAAATTTTCACGTACAGCGTGGTATACGCGAAAAGCTACGCAAGATCAGAAAATTTTTTCACTACAGCATTGTGGTATTGAGAAAATATAAATTATATTATTTAACGCCCACTTATAAATTATATTATTTGCCGCCATGGCCTGTTAACTTTAAATATTTTATTGAACAAACGAATA
Source organism: Torymus tubicola (assembly GCA_035583055.1). Taxonomy (NCBI): domain Eukaryota; kingdom Metazoa; phylum Arthropoda; class Insecta; order Hymenoptera; family Torymidae; genus Torymus; species Torymus tubicola. The sequence continues at coordinate 27,615 of JAWWEQ010008825.1, forward strand.
TGTTTTTAATTATTCTTCTTTGTCTGTTCCAGGTGAGTCATAAAAAATCATCCCGAGACAATTCTCCTTATCGCGTAAGTTTAAAAATAAATCTGACCTAATTTCATATTATTCATTAAGTAAGCAAATACCATCGCGCTTCACACATGACTATCAATAAACATCATTTCCACACTGCGCAAAAAATTAATAAACATATAGAAATAAAACTCCCTCTGCAGCACGCAACATAACGCAACGAAACTCCAACGCCACTTGCCTCGACCGCGTTCCTATAAATTGCGCCGTCTCCGAAAAAAGTGCGGCGACCATCGCCACCAAGCGCAACTCGGCGGGCCACCCCTGTAGCCGTCGGGCCTATAAATTTCGGCCACCCCGAGCGTCTAGACGGTTCCTGTACACGAGTGCGCGCAGGGCCATAAAAAAGCCAGCGCGCGCCGGCGGACAGTCGCATCATCATCATCTCACGACGCGCGCCGCGGAGGGAAACAAATCGCGTTGTCGCCGTAGGATAGGGAGAGGCTAGGTCATATAGTGCTCGTTACACGTATATTACACTCTCCGCTATATACCTTATACCTATACTACAACTCTATACGACTACACGCCGCCTGAAGCGCGCGTGGAAGGAGAGCGAGCGAGAGCGAGCCTCCCGGCCGGCAAGAGAGAGTCAGTCAGTCGAGAACTGCGCGAGCCCACGAGCGGACTGTGCGGAGGCGCTCTTGCGCACGCGCGTACATACGTTTGTATACCGTTTTTCATCTCCCGTCCCCGCGCGTGTTTACACTCGTGTGCGTGCGCGAAAGTTTTGTACTTTTACTTTCGCCGCCAGTATAAGTGTGCGAATACCGAGAGTTGCGAGTGGCCTTACAGTGTGTAATATCTTTTTATTGGTGAGAGTGACATTGACACGGCTGCGCATTCCCTTTCGCCAGGCAAGGGAACGCGCCGTAGCACACGTGCTGCTTGTGTACTCGGATGCAGAGGGGATTCCCGCCGGCCAGGAGCTTTGCTGTGCGTACGGCCGAGCCAGCGAATTCCACAGTACGTAGGCGCATTATTTATGTTTTTCTTCTTGTTCCTCGTGACGAACAATCGGACTGGGGAGTGCGAATCAATTCCGGTCAAATTATCCATAATGCGCTCGGCCGCCGCGTCGCGTGACCGCTGCTACTTAAACATTCTAAGCACCGGCCCATCACTTATTGATGCGTTATAAATTATTTCTTAATCGGCATTTAAATCACTTTTGCTAATTGAGAAAGTGCCGAGGCAACATATAGAAATTCCTTCTGCGTACAACGCCTTTTAAAAACCGAGTAATATTCTAGCGGTACAAAATGTATAGTACGTCTACACCTATCCAATTCTATTAACTCGATTTACCACTTTCATCGAAAACCACTCCAATCTATTATGAAACTTAATACCCGAGACCGAAAAAAAGGCTACGCAAGCTCATTCATCTTCGCCGGGGCGCTGTTCTTTTCCCCGCGCGCGTGTCATGAAAGACGAGCGCTGGTAACGCGACGAGTCTCGCTGCTTGCATGCGGCCGATAAAGAGACATAACACACGAAACTAGTTCTATATAAGGTGTACTTGTGTGTGTGGGTTTATATATACATACACGGTGTGTGCATGATCTACTATACGGCGATGGTTACGCGCGACGTCACGTTCCGTACGTCTACACTAATATCCGCGGCGCGGATCTCTCGTAAACACACGCGGACCGAGTCACGTGCTGCTAAACGCTGCCGCCGCCGCTCTGTGGCCGGAAAAATCGAAGACGCGTGCGCGCCTGAGCTCGAGGTTTCTCCTATAGCAAAGTTGAATCTATCGCGAATGCGAGAACAATTTTTTTTTCTTTGGTCGGCGTGGATGGGACGTGTTTCTAAGTGTTGTTTTACTCAGCGGTGATTTAATGTGTTTACGGTGTTGGCTGATCGTTTTTTTTGTAACGGACGTGTTACCGGTATCGTTAGAATTCAGTAATGACATTGGCATGTAAATGAATTACGCGTGACTCATTATAATGCCAAATTTCCGTATCTGTCATAGTTTTCCTATGGGTTGTTCGACGATGTCCCTGGGATAATAAGCAGATTGTCATTACGGTTCGTTTTGTTACTATTTTATGCCTCAGTAAACGGGGTGGGTACCGAAAAGGCGAACGTTTACTTCGTATTTGTAGCAAAATATCGAATCATTTTATTCCGAATTACGTTATTTACTCATGACTTTTTTGACGAATGCATGTAATTAAAATGTTCAAATCATCGACTGTTCATTAAGAATAAAGAAAATATAATCGATATAGACGATTCGAATACAACTATATCGAATATATTTTCTTTATTCTGAATGAACAGTCGACGATTGGAACATTCTAATTACCTGCGTTCGTTAAAAAAGTCATGAGTAAATAACATAACTCGGAGTAAAAAAATTCGATATTTTGCTACAAATACGAAGTGAACGTTCGCCGATACCCACCTGGTAAACGAGCAAATAATGACAAGCCAAATTTTTGTTACGGTGTCTAGTTTGTTAATCGCTTACGCTATCCTGCCTGATTAAATATTTCATACACAGTATACTATTCTATAAACCATTCCACTCTATTCTATACATACAACTTATTGGGAGCACCGCCTGTCATATCAGTTGCTCGTTACTAAGAAAAATATAAACGTGTCTTGTATTCCTCAATTTCACAATAGGTGCTCAATCACCAAAAGCAATTTTTATAGATACAGAGTAACTATAGCAACAAACTTAACACCACATAGTGAATCTTTAAACGAAACATCATATACACGCTTAAATATAGGGTCTCCCACTTTTTGCAATTTTCTTGCGACCGAGTGGATGAGGCGAGGGGGACAACCATTCGGCACAAGCAGCCAAGTGGCGAATCTGATAAAGGCCGCAGCTGCTGAGATTTATCGAGATGAGTAGATGGACTATCATAGGGTAAAAAGAGCGAAATTGAAAGTCGCTGAAGCTTTCTGGTCTTTCCTGGATCTTATAATATTTTGTTAGTATAATATATACCACATCGACACGCCTTACGATATATCACGATTACCTTCCGCACACAAATAAAACTTAATCAATCAAAACAAGTAGCCATCGCGTTGTATTTTTACAAAGCAATCACTTAGCGTTAAACTCACAATTCTCCACGTTACCAAATCGTGTTTTATTATTAGGTATCCCTCGCTGCTACCGCGATAACGAAAAAAAATCTTTAGCTTTATTTTTATCCGCACTCATAGCTGGATTTATTTCAGCGTTCTGCTCGCATACACTTATCAACGCACTCCTCCTCCTCCTCCTACATGAAAAAAAAACACAGACGTACACGAATCACCTTGAACGAAAAGGAAAATAACCCTGATATAGAGACGTTATCGCCGCTAATAACAGAGCCGATCATCGGCAGGCAGACGCGTATACATGCACACCTGATAATATAAGAGCGGAGAGAGTAGCCGCGCGCTGCAAGCACCCGCATATTTTCCTTACCGCCGCTGTCTCTTTATCGGCCGTTGGCCGCTGCTGGTGGTGTGCATGCGCGATGGTCACTGAACCCGCGTGCGCACGCTCTGGATATAAATTTAAACATCCCCTTTGCGCGTCGATCCTGGTGCGAATGGCGAGGCTGCCGCTCGCAGCCAGTGTTGCCTTCGTATTTTCAATGCTAATCGCGGCAGGGATGCGTCGATACAGCCTTTATTTTTTAGAGCACATTTCCTTGCTTATTATATAGCTTTATGTATTTCCACTGGAGTTTATGGTTTTATCAGTAGGTGTATTGAATCACGTTACAAAGATTTCGATAACAGATGTCGATAGATATTGTTAACGCTAATTTATGAGATAAATGAGAATAATTATTTATTTTATTGTGGTTTTTTTTTCATTTTATTGTAAAGCTTAGAAAAAGCATTTACCGCTTTAATTCCCGATCGATTTCGATCCGACAATTTTGTCATTAGGTTAAAATCAATAAACTTTGTATAAAACACTTAGTCGCTTTGTAACGAACTTTCCACGCTTGCCACCAAACTTTTACTTTTAAAACAACAACAGAAGGACGTGCGTCGTCATCGCGTACATACTCACACGCAACTTTTACTCACACCAAAGAAAAACTTTGACTGAACTAAACACAGTTGCCCGACAACACACGAAATTTCTTCATACCGATAGTTCTTGTAACCTTCGGTTTTATTTCAAATGCAAAGACGATACACGAAGTTCTGCGTCGCTGTATTAAGCGATTCTACTCGTTTTAATTGAAACTAGATATCGGGGTTTCATTGCTCAGGGAGAGAACAAGCTATAAGGAAGGAAAAAGAGGAAGGAAGAACAAAAGAAAAGAAAAAAAGGGAGATGGTAGACGCGAGAGAGTCGATAAAGAAGCGTCGCGCGAGAGTGCTGCAAATTTATGTAAATAAGAGACAGCAGCTCGCGTGAAAGGTTGGCCCGTGAGTAGAATGGACAAATCGCGAGTGCGGGCGAAGTGAGAGAGAGAGAGAGGAGAGAAAGAGAGAAAGGTATATAGTGGCCGACGAACGGTTTCGCCGCTCTTGAAATTCGTATACGCGGCATTGTGCCTTTTTCCTCGTGAAATTCGGAATTTAAAAGCATTGATTGTCTTGGAAGTTTTGGGCCGAAATTTAAAAGGGATTCGGATGCAGAAAAACACACGTGAGAATGAGCGGTGAGCCGTTGTGTAGCGTTCTTTAAAGAAAGAAAAAATAAAAATACAACTTCAAACGCGAGAATTTTATAATCGTTCTACTTTTGTGTATTTCTTAACTTTCGAAAGTCGATTCGGTAAAGTGGTACGTAACGCTATATGGGTAACTTATTATTTGTAAGATAGAGTCATACATTTTAATAGCGGGATTGTAGACTTCTCAATTTACAAAACCCTTTAATCACAGAGTGCAAATCAATGTTTTTCAAAGTGTTCGATTGCACGCTATCGCAAAATGACTCGTATGCCTACTCTGTAGCCTGACGTATAGATTTTGTAACTATTTAATAATGATAACAATGATAATAATTTATAGCATGTTTACTATGATTACTCTTCGCGTCTGAGAGTTCCTATCACACTACACTTGTATTTCGCTGACCTTGAAAATCGTACAAAATCACGCCCGTCAATATCTCAGCAGTACCTCGAGTGAGCGTCGATTGAATAAGCATCAGATAAAATTCAAATATCCGCACCTGCAAGAAACTTATGCAACGTGAGATTTATTTTTCTTTGTTCCCTCTTTTATACTTCAAAGACGGCCAGGTTTCTCATCACTTAACTAACCAATCAAAATCCAAAGTATGTAATCATCAAAAAACCATCAGCAAAGAAGGAGGACGACTGTGTATATACGTACGTCGAAATGATTCGTCGACGTTTAACAAACTATACCGTACGCTCGCTCCCGCTCGTTTGGCCTAAATTTCAAAAGAGCCCAAGGTCGCGTGACCCCCCGCGTACGCCCGAAATCCGAAACATAGAGTATGAATATTCTTTTCCATAGACGTTCACCCTTTGTACGCGTGCGATCGATGAAAAGTCGTACAGTCGCCCCTCGGCCATTACGCATTTTCCTCGGACACATAAACGCGTGGAGTTCCTGAATTATTGAACTGCAAAATTTCAGCTGTAGAGTAGCTGGTATGCGAGTACGCGTGTATGGACATAACCCAATTAAGAGAGAGAAACACACGAATCAACTGAATGTGTGGCTGGCTGCCGTACACGCGCCGCCCATCACTTACCTCGTTATGCCCGTGCGTCCCTCGATAATGTGTATACGTATACGTACTATATTATATGTAGGTATATGTGTACGCGAAAGTTTGAGGGGCGACTTGATTGCTTGCGTATCACGCGAATAAGTGGCTTTCAATTGATTTTTCCAATGTGATTATAGAGCGGAAAAATTCTTGAAACACTTATATATTCTAAAAGAATTTTGTGAGCTTGAGTCATTTTCTTTTACAGTTTATCTTGACTAGATTTACTCAAGCGTGCTACGCGCGGGCAATATCAATATCGGCAATAAAAATGTTATAAATAGATATATTGTGTATAAATAATAACTAAAATAAAGTCTTCTGTACAGACATCATAGGTTATGGTGAAATAAAATAAAATAAAATGTTTTTATAAATATATATACTTAAGAACTCGCAATATAAGAACGTCAGTCATTTCTTTTCCTTTCATTATTTTACACTCAAAACATTGAGTGAATACACATTAGTTCTTAATACATATAATCATGTTATACTAAAATATTAATAATATATACAACAAAACTTAATGAAAATATTATTTTAATTTATAAATATTTATCATCATTTAAAACTTTCAAAATTTAAGATTTAATTCAAAATATCGCGTATTTTTAAAGGTCAAACAATCAGAACATGTTTTAGACGGTTTCAATTTTCTCGGATCTCTTTTTTAAAAAGGGAATAAAATTGTTACACATTTATTACATTACCTTTATTCAAGCGCGATATTCGAGCATTCTTTCATTCAATATTTAATTGTCATTGTTGTTTTAATTGTTTACGATTCTGGCAGATGATTAAAACTGATAAGTACCGTTGAAATATGATACGTATCGAAAATCCCGTACTCATCTATACATAACGGTCTTATCACCTCTTATCGTTTTCTAATCAGATTTTCCTACAATTTGCATTTGATAAAGTGATATCCTTTAATAAATTTTAAATCGAAACGATAATAACATATATTAAATACAACATTTTAAAATAATGAAAATTGTACAAAACCATTTACTAGTTCGAAGCAGTATAGACTCAAGTAAATAGTACATCGCAGTAGATAGAAAACATAGTGACGTTCGTGCAGTCACTCGGAAAAAAATTGAAAGTGCAATGATAAGATAACGCTTGTACGTGCAGTCGCTTGTTAAGTATGCTCGGATTATTGTTTATGTACTTTCTGCAGCTGAGAATCGCTTTAAACTCAACTGAGAAAATAACATAAAAAACATCTACATCAAATCTTGTTAATTCAATTAACTGAAGACTTATTTCTCGCGAATTTCCATCTCTCCGCTACAGTTATATCGACAAATCCCCGTTCTATCTTGTCCCCTTGTATATCGACCTCTCCGATAACATCGCCTCTGTCCCTTCGAGTCCTTCCACTCCTTCTCTCCGGAAAAGAAAGGGAAAAAACGAGCTGGACGCAAAGTAATCGAGCGCTCATCCTCTCCCTTTATCTATATCAGCAGACCAGCAGCGGCTCGGACACACCTTAGGAAACACACCCCAGCTGCGCGCTCGCGTTGCATTAACGCACACATAGCTGTGCGGCAACCTCATTTCGCGCGGTTGCGTGCGCGCGCTTCCGGAGAGATTGAGCCGGCCGCGGGGGTAGAGGGAAGAAATCATCTTCTCAGGCTGCCTGATGAACTGACGCGCGTGCGGCTCTGTGACCGTGGAAAATTCGGTATACTCTGGTGTGCGAGCGAACGTTTCGTGGCGAGGTTGATGATCCACTGGAATTGGAAGAGGGTGGCTGAGGGAGTTTGGGGAGATTTGGGTATTAAGAAGTGTGCGCTACCGTAGAGAAGACGGAAAGTTTAATTTTTTAAATAATACGGTTACGCAAGAATAGCTGGGGAAGACAACGCGATAGATGAATTATGCGGGTAATGTTTATTTTACTGCTCGGAGATAATACGCAAAGGTTCCGCAGTTGAATTGTTAATTAATGAATTCTTTAAAATGTACACCGTGTCCAACAATCCAGCTATAAATGCAATTAGTTCGAGCTAGGATAGTACAATTTTGCACATTCATATTCATAACACACGACTAACCTATAAAACTCAAACACAATCACAACGCGGACAAACCTTTAGTCATTCACGAAACGCGAGTCTTGTACGCTTTCTACGTGCTCACAGCCGTGAGCTTATTGTATCACGTGAGTTGTGCTGGATCCACGCAGTACATCGCGGGGGCGAGACCAGGTCGCACCGGCTCCATCAAGTGTTAAGAAGACGACGAGGTTACGCTCCGACTGCGTTTATTAGATCGGATTCGTTTGAGATTTCGTCGTCCCCAGTACGCGTATTTATATCTCTCTAGCAAGCTGGGTGCTATACTAATGTTTTTTTTTCGCGTTATACATCGGAATAACGTTACGCTGGGTTTTCTCTTGCCAAATAGGATACATCCTATCTATTATAGTTCTCCTGTAGGTTAATGGATGCAAAGACTTTCGTTAGAAATTGTCGAACGAGGTACTAAAGTTGTAGGCTCTTAGAGTGATAAAGTTGTGTTCAACTGAGCTTTTCTATTCACTATTGCGAATATTCATCAGGAAATTAAAAAAAATAATCAAACTACTTACATTCTTTATCCAGCTACCTCTTGCTTTATGTATATATGCTAGCTCTTATCGCGCAATGACGAGCAAATTTATTTCTCCCGATCATGATGACAATGAGGCACAAAATAACAGCCCAGCAAGAAAACTGTCGTCGTCGCGCGTTCTCGCGTCGTCGTCAAAACTGCTGAGAGGAAATAAAACGCACGCTCACCTTTTGTCGAATTGTTCGGCGAATACTCGCGAGAACGACGAGCGTCTTTTCTTATCGCAATTTTTTTACGATGCTCATCATATACACTACGGTTCTATTGTATGTGCTGTAAAACCTGAAGTCTTGTACTTATCGGACTTTCATGTAAAACTCGTCGTTCGGACCTCCCCCACATGGTTGTTTTGGGTATAATATTATTCGGTCTAAATGTATCTGCAGTTAAAAATAGCTGTGAATGAAACATTTGATAAGAGATTATTTTTACATCGACTGAAGTATTTTGATGTAATTCAAACCGTTCGTTTACCCTACATTTCGATTACAGAAAGACAAAAATAAAAATGAGATAACAATTAATTTCTAATTCGACACGTGGCCAAAATTTTTATCTCAAAATTAATATTACACAGACGAGTGGTTTCCTTCGCATAAAATACAGAAATACTGCCGACACATAGAAACGAAGCTTTACATCATCGCGCGCATAATCATCAAAGTCCCCAAAACTATTTCGGAAAACAAACAGTCATACCGTCATTAAAAAATGTGACGAAATATACCTCGCGCACGCGCACGTGCGGGTATCCGTCGCAGTAAGAACATTTCGTCGAAACTCTGATTCCCCATTCCACCGCTCTATTATTATGCTGCTGCATTGTTTTTTTTTCTGCCGCCATATAGTGTCATTAAAGGGAATTGTGCAACAAGAGAAAAAATACGCCACGGCGGTGCTTCGAGAGCGAAATATACAAACACATATAGGTGTATCCATTTCATTGTAATGCACGCATGACATACGCGGCTGTTTTATAACCGCAACCGTTGCGGCTGCACGTACATATACCGGTGCAGCTGAAGAACCGCGATTCTGTGCCTGAATCGCGTGTGAATCAATTATTGGTGCGTGCGTGCCGGTTTTGGGGAATGATGCGGGAGGATAGTTGAGTTATTTACGAGTATTCTCGTTAGAGTGATTGTTTATTCTACAATGCTTTCGTTGATAAGTCTTCTTTTATCGGAAAACTTGAGCTTTACAGAGACGTTTTAAATTTATTTTCTTTTACATGGTACTTGCGCGTTTCAGCTAGTACGCTAATTTCCCGCATAAACACGGAATAAGCTCGTGTGTACATATAGCGACCTCAGCTTTACCCTGTACTGTCAATAAAGGAGAGCCGCGCGGCTGTGTATTACGTCAGCTCGCGTTTTAACGCAAAAGCTACTCTCGCATGCAAACTTTCGTCGATCTCGAGCTTTTATCGCGCGCACGCTATTAAGTATTTTCCCACTTTGTGCAAGCACACATACACACAATTAAAGAAGACTGCGTATATGGTGTAAAAATGGTATATATTTTCTCTGCTCTTTTATTACCGATTTTTCGCTTTGTGTATACAAATATACAACTGCACACCTATATACGCTCTGTGCGTGTGCGACAGTACAAACGGATTAAAAAAAAAGTGTTTCTTCGCGGCTCGCGTGCACGCGACTAGTATATACTCGATGATTAACGACGCGGGCGCGCGTCTCTTTGCACCTCGCGGCGCGCGACGAAAGCATATAACTCAATGTGTCACCGCGAGGGAATGGGAAAAGGGAGAGTGAGAGAGAAGAACGAGCACAGTGAAATAGCTCTATCGAAGCCAGGCTTTAATTAAACTAAGAGCGGTGAATCCGATAAACACACATACATACTCCTCTCGCGGGTAATAATGATGTTGTTCGCATTAGCAGATTTGCATAATATATATATATACCTATACATACGCATCATCATGTAGTTTAATAAGATGAGCAGCGCGGGCCTGACGAAAACAGAAAGATTGCACATATATAACGTCGTACGCCGTACGCGCGCATTACGATCTCGCTGGGAATTGCAGAGTGCTGTGCGCAGGCGCGTTTCGAGAGCTCGACCTTAGAGCCGCGCGTATGTGCTGCTGTTACACGGTAATCGAGGTGTTTGTACGCGAGATTTCAACTGCGTGCTAGTCTCAAAGTTTACAGCACTGAAAGTCTCAGGAATACTTATATAACATGTTTATTTTTATAAGATGCGTAAAATTGCGCCAGTCATTAGGTGCGCTGATACGGCGAAAAAGCTTTGTTTTACCATTAAAAGAAACCAGTAATAATTTGAAAATTCAAGCTATGCGAATGCTGTCGTAATCGCGAGATAAGAAATCAAGACGACGGAATGTCCCGCGTGCTCGCGCTCGCCGCAATATCGTTAGGATATCCGCTGAAGCGAGTTTCTTTCATTAGGCATGTATGTCTTAATCATCGCCAAGTACCGGGAAAAACGATGTCATGACACACGAGATCTGCTGCCGCTGTAGCTCATGCTGCTGTGACTGCTGCTCCGCGACAGTGGCTCGCATCCGTTTCCGTTCAGATTACAGCATCGCCGCGTCGAATGACATCGATATTTGCGAAGTAAGCTGTATGCGATCCTGTATGCAGCTGTAATTGCTCGTCGAATTACACTCATCTGCTCGCGAAATTGCGATAGTGTTTGCCTAGATATACGCGCGTACACCAAGTTACTTGTTAAATAATCATGAATCTAATGCTTCTTCTTTTTCTTCGTCTTTCCTCGTACGAATCTCGATAATAGAACGCGAGACGTCTGTATAGAACTTTGCTACCGTTACAGCGAATAAACGTTTTTATCAACGTTCACTTGTGCCAAGTTTTCTTACTGCTGAGTAATCATCGTCCGGCGTAAAACGTCCCCTCTCGCGCATTTTCTCGGATCAAAAGGAGAAACCAATTGTTCACAATAACGCAGAAATTAACACTCGGTCGCGACGCCGCCGGAGCCAACCAAATAAAAAAAAGGCTTTGCGAGATAGAACCTTGTCCGTTTATGACGATTGCTCTAAATATAGTTTTTAACATATGGAAAATACACCTCGCGCCTTGTGACGTAAGGTATTGAAATTATTTGTTTTAAAGTTTTCGCGCTAAGTATGTTAAAAATAGAAAACAAAGTAAAGTCACTCCTCGAGTTGCACTTCGCGGAAAGTGAACGCTAATACTTTTACAACAATCTCGACGACGTCTGCAGTTATATTGAATACGTTCGAGACGCTCGCAAACTCGTGACTTTGCTCATTCACCACGTATACGCGGCATTGTTATCTTATTTGAAATAAAAGTGTGGCTTAAATACACACAGGGAGAAAAGACGGCTAAAGCAAATTCCGCCTGAGTCAATCTTCCGGGGACGATTTAATTTTACACTCTGCTACAAAGAAACGTTTCCTCTCGCCAACCAAAACCTCCGTCACGGGTCAAAGATCCGGCAGACTCGCGCACACCGGCACGGCCGGCATTCTTCATATATATACATGACAAGCAGTGAATCCGCTGTCGCTTCTGCTGCTGCGTTTGCACCTGTAAACTCGATTAGCGCGGCGCCGAGAAAATCGACTGCCACCGCCGAGGCTCATTCATGCGTGCGCGGGAGAAGAGGGACCTTGAAGAGCGGCGTTCACTCGCACGCACGCGACGATTTAATTTGCGGCGTCGACATCAGATTAGCTCTGCCTCTCCCTCTCTCTTGCGTTTTTTCTCTCTCCGTAAGGTGTGGAGAATGTTGATGTAGACGCACGGTGGGAATTTTTGCTACTTAGCGCGGGGTTATTGGTGCGCGACGGGGATCTTTCTAGTGCGTGAGAGCGTGCAATGGCGTTATGTAAGTTAGCGAGCCCGAGCGTTGGCTATTCGCGGGTAAAGAAGAATATATTTATTGGAACTACTGGGAAGAAGATTGATTTGTTTGACGTAATGGGATGGCTGCTGCTGGTTTTCTACGTTATGATGTATCTTCCACTTGAACTCGGGCTGTCTAAAAATTTTTAAAATATTTGACAGTGCACATTGGTTCTGTGATTAATGCGAATCAGGATTGTTTGAAATATGGTTGTTAAGAATAGAAACCTGCATTATTGGTGAAATGAAATAATGACACGTTATTTTATTAATTGCAACATTATTAGCAAAAGACAATTTATACCCACGTTTGGATGAATTATATTTTTACCCTGTATCAAGCATAATTACCGATTAATCAGTTACATGAATCCTGAAGACGTAAGCTGTAATTGTATGAAATTAGTTGACCACAAGAATGATATAAATAATATATTAATTATCAAGAAGTTGAGAGGCTAAAAGGTGTTATACATAAGTATTGTATGTATGTATATATATATACCGACGGAAAGTTTCGCAAGTAACTGGCAAAGAGTCTCTCGAAGGAAAGTCCTTGCACTGGCGCGTCGGTGTCGCTGAATAATTACTCGCTCGGTCGAAAGCTCGTGCGTCGCGCGCCACGTCAAATGTCACATGCTCACTCTGCACTGCCTCCCTACACCGTAACATAACAACCCTCCCCCTACGTACGTAAGTAACTACTGCCTACTGTAAACTATATATTAAGTAGTCTTCCGCGACGATGGGCGTGTGTGCAACTCGCCAATTAATAATGATCGGGGCGAGCGCGACTCTCAGGGACACGAGCGCGAAAAACTTTAACCTATAGGTCCTCTCACTCTGCACTTTCGCGCGGCGAGCTCAAGGGTAACGCTCAATAAGTAATGGGCCCGTGCCTATGCCGGAAATCAAAGACTCGACGATTCCGGGTGCAGATGTAAAGGAGGGGGCAAGGGGCTAATATGCCGATTAATCCCTCGCGCTGTGCAGCACAGGGCGGGACCACGTGGGCAACGACAAGCGCGTCACGTGGGAAGGATATGCTCAGATGAATTGGGAAGGGAAAATTGCAGTGTATGTTGTTGGACTGTGGTTACGAGGAAGTATATACTTATGCGACGTTGTGTGGAGTTGGCTTATCGCGGTGCGGCAGTAGTGTCGATGTGGTTGAGGCATTAATTATATGCAAATAATGTTTTTACTCTTAATCAGAAGCTAATCAAATACTCGCAGTCTTTTTTTTTTTAATGAAACTTTGTGAAAAAACAAATATTCTAACAGTGCTTGTGACAGAGAAACATGTTTTGACGGAGACGGTGTCGAGTGCGTGGCTTCAAGACGTTTTATTACGTATTGCTCCTCTCTCTTTCTACCGATGTGGCCTACTTACGGTGTATATACAAGTTTCGCATTTTTTCGGAGCGTCTGACCTCGGTAGATCTTTCATGAATGAGTAACCAAAATGTGCGAGAAAGAAATAGAGGAACACAAAAGGTGGGAGGTTGAAATAAAAAGAACTCGGAGAGACAGTGAACAAGAGTGAGATTTTAAAACGGGAACGTAGTATTTAAAAATACGAAATTAAAGCATGATTTAAATATAATAGAATATTAAATACATTTTAAAAATGGTTTCAAGTGGTTGTAAAGCGTCATTTTCTTATAAATACAAAAGTAAATAACATTGCTTTGCGTGGGAGTTTCATAGACTCTAATGTACTTCTCATCTATAATTTATTAAACTCGTGTATATAATAACGCACGGCCGAGTATTAAAAAACCCGATAAAGATTACGTACGACGATTACAGTAATAATAGAAAATTTGCACTTATCGTTATAATTTACACGCTCCATCATTTTGCCATATACAATCCAACTGTACTAATTCGAAAAATACAAACACGAAAAAGACTGATTTTGTGTTCTTCTATAAAAAATTGAAAATGTTCGTTCAGCTATTAAACGTCATCGTAGGCAGCAGCCGAAATGCCCAAACACAGGCGACTAACGGTAATGGCCGGGCAATCGAATAATTTACCTTACGCAAGATACCAGAGCCAGACCCATTGACCTCTCGCTCGAAACAGGCACGCACGAGAGATCGTCGTCAGTATCGCTATCGATAACGAACTTACACGCGCATTCACTCTCGCTCTTCACCATTTAGCCACGTTGATTAAAGAGAGAGGGAGGACGACCGTGACACTGTCCTTGTCTAAGGCTGCTCGCCGGCGATCGGTGGCCCGCTACTCAGCTCGAGAGAGCTAAAGACACCCACACACGCGCGCGCTTTATGTAAGTGTTCGTCCGTCCAAGCGGTGCGCGTCTGCGCGTGATAGATCGATCAAACGGTCAGGGCAAAAGCAGTCGCGACGTCCTCTATAGGCTCGATATGCACTCGTTCTCTCTCTCTCTCTCTCTCGCACGCGCGTGCTGGCTCAGTTTGTCGATTTTCCCGCTGGTCACTGCTCGCGCTTATCCTTCCGCCGTACGTATATGCTCGTGTATGTTTGATTGTTTGCCGATACGATGAGGGATGCATGCCCGAGAGGCTTTGGATTTACATAGTAGAGATGCGCGCGTGTTAGATTGATTCTGTTGCGCGCAGCACGTGCCGCTATGTGAACGAACGCCGCAGCTTGCCAAACGCTAACGAGTCTCGATAGTAGACGGATATACATATAGGCGCGAGTTCGAGTGCTATCGATTGTTTACCTTTCGAGCGGGGCCTATGTAGACGAATACTTGCGCGGCTTTAACGATCTGCTCACGCCATTGCCATCGATAATCTTTTTTTTTCCCATCTCAAGAGTGTATGGAAGGAATTATTTTCTTTCTTAGATTTGCGTGTATTTGCACTGCTGTTTATGTCATTACCGAATTGGCGCGCACAACTGTTGATCGAGGACGTCGCACGGTAAATAAACGGCTGTCTCTCTTCCACGCACTTAATTGTCTTTCCGATGCTCATGAATAATTTTTAGGTATAAATTTAGTTTTGTTGCACACGGCGGAGGGAGAAGCGCGGGGGCGAAAGGAAGTTACCAAGTCGAATTGAATATTTAACGGAGCATTTTCTAAAAGAACCTCAAGTTCAAGTTCATACGTGTAAAGCTCGCGCAATAATTGGCATTCCGTAAAATAACGTTGTTACTGCACACACCGAGTACTACTCTATTTCTATATCAGTGCAAATGAATATTTACTCAGGTTTTATATACATAAATGGACAGAATAAAACTGCGATACGAATTTACTTTGACAAAAAAGGATGACCGCAATTTGATAATATACGTCTCCGAAAAAAGACACCTTTAAACCAAAGTAACATCAACGCCTGCTCCAACCGAACCCAGATTAATTCACCGCCGATAAAGCAGAAGCCTTCCGTACCACCGCCAAATGCCACTCTAGAACGCGCGTGTGCCATTCACTCTTATACTCACCGGCGCATTATGCAATGCACGCAACAATTACCCTGGAACTCTCTCTCTCTCTCTCTCTCTCTCTCTCTCTCTCTCTCTCTCTCTCTCTCTCTCTGCCACCGAGGGACTCGCGGTGATTACCCACTGCGTGATCAATAGGAAGTGGGCCAACGACGCTTTACGTGTGTATTATATACCGTTGTCGCGTGTGCTACCACTTTCTCGCTGCCCGCGCACGACGACGGCGGCGGCCTCTTTTCGAGCACACTATACGCGTCCCCGTTTTTTTTTTATATACATACGCGGCGCCGCGTATCATCCACCATAAGCTCGTCGACGTCGTCTACATCGTCGCGGGCTGCTATGTCGTCTTCGGTGAGCGCGACGAGAGGATCGATTCGTGATATCGCATTGACCCATAAAAATAGTCGCGGCGCGCAAGCCCGTCGCTGTGTAGTGGCCATCGCAGGTGTACTTATCGCTCGCTCGAGTGCCCTTTATCTCGTTCTCTTTATCGTGTGGCTGTCGTCGCTGTCTTTTTCTCTTGCCTCTCTCTTTCTCTTCCACACTGCGTGTGGTTTTAGGGATAGTTTGTCGTTTTCTTTCAGTGAAGGTTCTGGCTCGTTGTTTGACCAGAGCTTTTTGTCGAGCTTTTTGTCTATGGAAGAAGGAGAAAGTGGTTTATGACATGCGTGCGACGATGAATGTCATAAAACACAGTTTAGTCTGCTGGCCTTGGTGTGTACCTATGCCGTAATGGCTATCGATATGTGAAATTACATTGTAGACTCTCTATCTTCTCGTTTATAGTACTCGAGTTTGCACTGAGGAGAGACAGGGGATAAATTTACGGCTGGTTCTCATCCCTAATATGCTGTGGTCGTTTCTTTTTTAAAACCAAAACTCGACATATTTTTAGCCGTGCATCTATAACAGAATCCCTTTTTCCACTACATATTTCACCTTTGCTCAGAACAAACACGCGTCAGCGAAACTGGTGACTCGTATACAAAGGTAAACGCCTCGCGCGTGAAAAGCGCCTTCGGAATTCAGCAAGGTCACATATATTTCATTGTATTCCAGCTTGGCTTGCCGTACATATTGTCGTATTGTCCACGCGTGGCTGACAATAAAAATAATCCTCGAACTCAGCCTCTACCGAAACATTCCATGATCATCAGCTATAATCAACGTGCATTATACGAACCCTTGGATAAAGCCTATAGTATGCGCATAGACACATGATGGATGGGTCACAGAATAAAATTAACCTCGGTATCGGACAGAGCCACCCTTATCTCGAATAATGTCAGTGGATAAACGAGCAAGCCGATATAGTAATTACTCCCCTGGCGTTATGACACCTAGCCATTACCCCACATTCATTCACCCCCAATCGCGTCTTAATTAATCAACTCACACCGGGCTATAACGTTATATGTGTGTTCGCAGTGAAGGGGCAGCGAAGGTGCCGTGGATGAGCGTGACGGGCCCGGGTGGTGCAGGGCTGCTGCTCCTCGGGCGCGCGCTGCCGGCGGCGGCTACTGCTGCTGCCGTGGAGGAGGAGGCGTACGGCGAGTGCTGCTGCCGAGGACGAGGCGGGAGTCTGCGACGGGCGGAGAGGAAGCAGCAGCAGCAGCGGGCCCGCAAGGCCGGCTCAGCCTGCCACCGCCGCCGCTGCTGCCGTCGTCCAGGGAGGTGACCACATGGACGCCGTTCTCGGGAGTGCCGCCTACCAGGAGCTCACGAGGTTAGGCAACGCGCGCACGGCAGCCCGCCCCGAGACGAGGAGGAGGAGGCCGCCCCCGCCGGCACAGCCTCCGCCTTATAGGGGGCTGCGCGCCCCCGTTAACAGGCTGCCGCTGCTCGTGCTACTGAGAGTCCGTCCAGGCCACCAGCGAGGCAGGCGAGGAGGAGGAGGAGGCGGGAAGCCGCAGAGGACGAGGCGCCGCACGCGGCCAGCTCCCTCGTCGCCGCCGTCGTCGTCGTCGTTTCTCGGTCCCACGACTGCGCTGAACAATGTCGCGCAGCGCTGCCACGCGTCCACAGCAAGGTCAGTCTATTTAACATATTTACATACATTTTTTTTTGTTTTTTGTATGTCAGGCTCTGACGACGAAAGATCGGCAGATTTTACCGAGAGATGATCTCCAGATCACCAGTACGTTCGAACGATATCAAACGCTCTTATATACTTCACTTTGGAGCGACCCGTATAAAAGCAAATGCGCGAGCTTACATGTATATCTTATGTGTGTGTGTGTGTGTGTGTGTGTGTGTGTGTGTGTGTGTGTGTGTGTGTGTGTGTGTGTGTGTGTGTGTGTGT
>JAWWEQ010008836.1:0-45687 GCA_035583055.1 Torymus tubicola
ACGTATGAAACTGGTATCCATCTTATTTACCGACTGAGCCGTATACAAGTTTCGTTGAGTATCACATGGCCTTAAAAGAGTATATTATAAAGGTTCACGCGTAAGTCATTAGGATATTAATAAAGTAATAATCCCTCACAAAAGATTTTATATAGAATTTAAATCAAAATTATATAATCGTAGGTGTGAATGACCCTATATTGAGACGGATCGGTTGTAAATTATAAAAACGCCAAAGCAAATAAAAATTAAAAAAAAAAACGATTTTGGAACATAATGTGCAGAAAATTAATTTTAAATCAAGAACTCACAAGTTTATCTGCTAAAACTAATTAAAACATAACTTTTTTATCTCGAAAAGTTTCTTTTATGAAATATATTTTTCGAAATAACATAAAAAAACAGTTAAAAACTTTAAAGAAGTCGTTTTTTGACTAGTATTTTACAGGTTTTGACTTTACATAAAATATTAAATACAACAGTTGCAAATAATGTTACACAGCTTTTTTCTATTCAATATTTTCATGTACAATCAATTCGTAATAAAGTAATTCGATAAAATTTTTAGGCATGACCGCTTCTCAAGAGAGCCTTATATTTTCACTAGAACGAAAATTGTAGCACTTCAAAAATCAATAATTTAGTCCATTCAATTAGTACATTTTAAGTGTTCCCCATGTTGCATATATGTCTGTAATTATGTATGGAACCTTGTGTTCGCATTATCATATCGAAAAATTCATCTAATCCGATCGTAAATGATAGTATATTTTTGTCTAGTCATACATAAGTGACAGTCCTATTTCGGGAATGATCCGTTCCAAAACATAAATATGTTAAATGTAAAATTTATAGATTGTGATAAAACCAAACTTTTTCTCATTTATCATTTTCATGTACAATCAATTCTTGACGAGTTAAATTTATAAAAACGAATTTAAATGCCCAAATATACATAAAACGGTCGATTTTCGGCTATAATTTGATAGGATTTAGCTTAACGCACAGAAAAGTTGATAGTAATAGTTGCAGAATATACTAAAACAAAATTTTTTGACATTTAACATTTTCATGTACAATCAATTCCTACTATAACAAGGTTTTAGTTTACACAAAAGTGTTAAAAACCAAAATTGTAGATAACAATAAAAGTAATTATTTTCATTAGTATTTAAAGTTTTGTAATTTTCGCTTTAGTGAAAATATAAGGTAATCCTGAGAAATGTGGTTGTGCGACGAGCGAAACGAGAAGCAGGGAAGGGAGGTTGGTGCGTCGAGCGCAAGGAGACATGAAAGGGGGCACAGCCCCCTAGTTTCCATTTATTAGAGTTAAATTTTATTATTACAAACAAAAATTAATAGCAAATATAATTTCAAAGGAATTTGATATTACTAGAATTTGTACGGTTTCTGCACTCCAGAGAAATTTAGGCATTGATTTACATATCTTTCTTCGTTATTCTCCCTGCTTTCAGACAGTATAACTTTCTTTAAAGATGTACTTATAAAACATTATATAAATTAAAATATTCATACACGCGCACGTGTACATATATTTATTACCTGTATGAATCAGGATTATGCAGTGATCATTATCCAAGTGCGATTGCTATGATCTTTTCTGCAGTGTATACAAAATCCTATTAAGATCATGTTTTTGGTTTGAAATAAAAACTATGATTTATTATTCTTGACAAATAAATCCAGTTATACTTAATGTATTCTGAGTCACTTGGCAATGTTAAAAATTTCAAGAAACGTTTTAAAGACTGCAACGTTGGTAAAACGTAGAAATGTTTTACTTTGTCTGTAACAAAACAAAAAATTAAATTTTAAAACCTTCCTCGATAGGTAATGTCACTAATACAATTTTCATGTCTTATTGATAATTATCACATATAGAAACGTTTATGTTTTAGAAATGCTAACTCTACTGAACTGCAAAATCAATATTAACTCATTTGCACTAAAACAAGACTAATAATATTTTTAACAATATCGAAGTAATTAACCAAACATCACAATTATTATAATTTTGTTATATAAGCTTTTTTCCATTACGTCATTAATAACAATCCTTAGATACTTTATAAGTTTGAAGAAAGTAAAGCATTTCTATGCTGTGCAATACTCTTATTTTAGCAATATAAGATACTCGATGAAACGTTGTCGAAACGTTATTAAATCACTACATAAGTACTTTCACATTCTTAACATAGAAACGCTTCTTATTTTTATTATAAAAAAATACATTTGTTATACAGGCTGCAAAAAACAACTCTAGTATGGCTCACCTAATTCACTTAGGTTGTTATCTTCTTCCGAAGTTTTTGCAAATTTTCACTTATGCCTGGTATGGAAATCTTATAGCTGAAGAGGTCAGTAAATTTTTTTTTGTCGTGTGTATGATAAAAATTAGTAAACGTAATTTCATTTTTCTGATTTAGAGTGGTGCTTGTTTGGACTCGATGTACAACTCACATTGGCCAGAAGAATACAATAAACGTTTTAAAAATGACATACTTATTGTCCTATCGCAAGAACCATTGGTGTTGATGGCAAAAGGCTGTATGCTGATCCAATTAGATATGTTTACTAAAGTAAGATCCAATATAATTCTTTATTATAGTATTTTTTTATTTGGAACATTTCAAATAATTAGCACTCATCTTGTAAGTGGTTGTGTTTAAATATTTACTAAATAATTATATCTTTTTAGATTGTAAAAACTTCCGTATCATACTTTTGTTTACTGCGAACATTAAGTGAAGAAGAGTAAATACTGACTTGAAGACATTTGTTACTTCACTGGTGAATTATTATTAATTGTTTAGTAATATATATGTTAGAGCAGATAAAAATGCTAAAAATGGAGATTTCTTCCTGTAGATTTATATGTTGATAAATCAATAAACAGTAGTATTGTATTGCTTTGTACAAACTTGCATTTGTATAGATTTCTTATTTTGTATAACAATATAGTCTCTATATATATTTGTAAGATTTCGAATTCAGGTGAGTATAGGTATATATATAATTTAAAAAATCTTTAAGAAAATTTGAATTAATCAATTAACAGAAAATAAATAATTTTTTAAATAAAAAATTATACGAATCATTTTATAATCAACCTACATAACATGATTATTTCTTATTATATAATAATTTGTTTGAAAAGAAAACTTACCCACAAGTCAATTAAAAAATTGTCAAATGAATCTACAAACAATGGGTAGCACTTTGGTCAAAATATTATACTTCGTGAAACTGAATTCCTTCTCTTTACTTTAAACATGTATTGTTAAACTTTTCCCTAAAAGTATGTATTACAAACGCTATCATCCATCAACTGAGCTCCGTGTTACCCTCTCCACCGATTCTGGCCACGTCAGCTGCACTGCTCTTTTGCAAACCACAAATCTACTTAAAACTCTAAACAACATAATACGGGAGATTTAAACTTCAAGCGAGCGAAGGGTGATTTATTTTTTTCACCTATCGATCGTCATTTCAACGTCGCGCGAGCCTTCGCAGTCGCAACCTGTATTTTGCTGTGCAAAGATCATCATAAAATATACTTGCTAACTATGGAGTCTGAGATGAGGAGGTACGCGAGGTTTTCGCGAGGTGTTAAGTTGTTACTCGTAGCATGCGGTATTTGGCCAAATTTTCATCCAGTGCATGACAAGATCGTTTCGTATCTAGGAGCGTTTGCTACATTTTATGGGACATCGGCAGTACTAAATTTTTGTCTCCATCATGTTACAAACGTGATGATTCTGACGAAGGGGATGGGATTAGTAATTACGTTCTTTTCTAGTTTTTTGAAGGTGAGAAATTTATATTTAATTCTGTGTGAAAGAAATATCTATTGAGTGTTAATGTTTAACAAAATTTTTTTTATAAATGTTTTACTTGGTTTTAGTTGTGCTATACCTTGAAAGTTTACTTATAATATATCTAGTTTTACAAATAACAGTATACATTTATTTACAAAATTTAATCTTCATCGTGATAAATAATAAACTTTAGACAAAAAGATGGTTCTTTGATTGGCAATTTGGTCAGCTTTACGTCATTTGATAAATTCTAACGATTATATCGGAATTCGTCGAGCAAATATGTGTTTAATTTGTTTATTCACTGATAATTGTACTCAGATATTTGATCCAAATTCTTAATAATTTTAGGTGCGTTATAGCAAATATGATTTTGTGAAAAGTGCATTTAAATACTGATTTTTTGTTTTCTGTTTCGTTGGCTATGCTTTTAAGTACCACAGTCATTAATAATTGCTTCAAAACATTTATATTTATTAGAAATAAGGTTTCTGAAATCTCATAGAAGCTTATTTGAAAAAAATGCTATGGTGTATTATAAAAGAGTGACAGACTTAATAAAGCCTTTAAAAAATTGCTTAATTTATGGTAAAATTACCATAAATTTATAGTTCTTTTTACGCTATAGAAAAAAATGCCATAAAGTAAATTTGTTTCTATCTCATATTTACAATCAGGTAATTTTTACTATAATATTTTTCTCCATGTAATAAAGATTAAATTCTATGAAATGTCTGATTTAAATCTATTTGCGTTATAAATTTAATTACAATATTTGTTATTACTCGCAAGACCTTATTCCTAACACGGGAAGAAGTTTTAATTTGGTTTTTATCCGGATATAAAGTTGAAATTTTCAAAAATTAAATCGTTTTTATTTTATTTTATTCACTAGTCTATTTTCTTTTTTTATTTAGAAAGTTCTTAATAATTTAGAAATTTTTATTTACAATTTTATACCAAATCACTATTGTGATACCTGGCAGAAAATAAATTGAAATTCTTTCGATTTGCATTTATCAATTTATTGATGTGTTTTCTTACTGATATTTACAATCTTATGTTAGACAATAGTGATAGCATTTTTCAAAAGAGGATCATAAACTTCAATTACAGTAAATCGTATTTAAAACCGTGGCAGATGCTTTTATTTACAAAATGAGTAGACAGGTATCTTGACATTTTTGCGAATATAGACCGTATCGGTGAAAAAATATAGACGTTTTTCGAGAAATTTATGAGAAATGCGTGTTTTTAAAAATTTGTATAGGTTTGTGTTTCAACTAGACCTGTTTTAAATTGAAGTTCTTATTAGATATATAGATATTCAAATTAATAGAAATATCTATTTCCTCTAGAGATTTAAAAAAGTCGTATGTTTTTATTACTAACAAGGGGAGGCCAAGATGTCCGGAACCTCAATTTTCATGACACTAGATCTAAGAGGCTTCTTTTGACAAGCAGTTCATCATTCCAATGGGCTTTGCGTCATAAATTACAGCAGATAGAAGTTTCAAATCTTAGCTGTACTTCATGATGTATAGTATATATTAGCACTAATGTTCACATTCAAACATATACTTAGAATTGATACATATTGATTGGCCTTTATATTGTAAAAAAAACAACAAATATATTGGTTTAAATAAATATGGTATGGTATGATATAGAAGTTAATTAATATGTATAAATTGTAGGTATATGTTTGAATGTAAACATTAGTGCTAATATTATACAATATACATCATGAAATAGAGCTAAAATTTCAAACTTCTATCTGCTGTAACTTATAACGCAAAGCCCAATGGAATGAATGGCTTAGTACAGCCTCTTTTTATGATAAAAGAAGCCTCTTAGTAAGATTCGTTCATTTAACAAATGAAAGCATTTACCACCACTTTATTAAAGTCTAAGACCCATATTTCTATAGTGCTTCTCTTGTACCTTCATTTTTGGTATCAAAAGTCTATACTACGCGGTGTTAATTATTTATCAAATCTTGTTGAAGATCGTCATCTTTCTAATTCACCACGACGATTTGGTGTACCTAAATGACGTTCTGACAGGCCGCTTCCTGGACGATCTGAGTAACGCCGACAACCGCCATTATCTCCTTGCCCGCATTGGTACATTTTCTCATTTCTTCTACGCGCACTCGACATTCTCCGGCCTGGCCATCCTCATGTACTCAATCCTCCCTCTTATTGCTCTCAAACATGGCAAGTACGCACGAATGTATCCATCAGTCGTGCCCTTCACCTATGAACCTGGTGGTATTGTGCACTGGTGCCTCTATGGTCTCGAGCTAACTGGTGGATTTTTCCTCTGGGCGGTGACTAATGGCGTGGACTACGTGTTTGGATTATACGCTTTACAGATGTGCGGGGAATTTAGAATATTGGCGAATAGGTTTGAGAACCTAAGCGTCGATGAGAATTACAAGGAGAAGCTAAAGGAATGTATTATGAGACACCATCTGCTGATTAAATCGAAGCGCAAACTGGAGAATACGTATGGAATCTTGGCAATTTGGTTGGCTATTTCGGGAGCGCTCGTACTTTGCTCACTGGTTTTTCAAGTAACTGAGGTATGGTTTTTAGTTTTATCAGGATTGTTTAACCCTTTTCAGTCACATTTCTCCGATTGAACTTAATAGTCATATTAGATGAAATTCACCGAACCACCAACGAACCATGATATATAATTGTAGAACGCCAGAAACAAGAAAATAAAAATATCGGATTACTTTTCAAGTCTTTTTTGAAATAGTAGGTTTGAGATTAAAAATTTAATTTTAACTATTTAAAAAAAATTATGAACGACGAACCAACTGACATAAAACTCACCTGACTTCAAAATTCAAAGGTCGAACTACGTGACCCATGAGTCTCATTTCATAGAGTTTAAACGTCGTATCCCAAATCAAAAATTGCTTCAGGTGATTTTCGTTCAATGTGACTGATGAAGGTTAACATCAAGTCCATTGTATTCGACTCTAGAAGCAAATAATAAACGTTTAAATTTATATTTTGATAGATAGTCAAGTCTGTAATCAGTCCATTTCAGATGTGTCTTTTATGCTTTTACATAATACCAAAACTCATGCAAGTTTTTACCTATGCTTGGTTTGGTAATCTTATTGCTGAAGAAGTAAGTAATGCATATAAAGAAGTATCCATGTGTACAAAGATTGAATTGTCCACTGATTTCAGAGCAAAACATGTTTAAGTTCAATATACAATGCACAATGGCCTGATTCCAGCGATACGACACTTAGAAATGACATTCTTTTTGTTTTACAACAAAAACCACTAATTGTCGCAGCTAAGGGATGCATGCTTGTACAGTTGGATTTATTTTCGAAGGTAGGATTACTTTGTATTTTTTTCGGGTACGAGATATATATACTATATTTAATTTTTTAATTCTGATAAATTTTGTTTTTCAGATCGTGAATACATCAGTATCATATTTTTTTTTGTTGCAAACGTTGAATGAAAAATAATCTACTTTCGTTAAGATTCTTATGATTCGACTGAGATACTTTATAATGTAAAATACTACGAATAAATATTAATTTATATTTTAATAATTTTAAAAATAGTTAATAATTAATGTCAAAAAGGCACAATATAGTATGGTAATGGATAGTCAACTGCTTATTATTGACGTATTGAAAAATGTGACTTAGTTAATGATTTTATGTAATATAATATATAGATTTTGTGACATTTTTTACAGAATAAATAGGTGTTTTACTCTAATTACGTATAACTGCAAGTAAATTTTGATAATATACACAAAATGAATTCCTTTCGAAGTTATGAAAGTTTGAAGTGGACCAACGACAATTATGAACTAAAATATGCACGTAGTGGAAAAGCAAATTCTCTAAATGTTTGCCAGTGGTTTTGCATTGTAAAAATTTGAATTTTCAAAACTTTTGAAGGAATCAATAATTTGTAATTTCTTTGACGTTTTGTATCGTATTATGATTTAATATTACGGTTTCACTTATGTTTCTATAAACAAAAACCTTTCTGTAGTTAAAGATGCTGAATTCGTAATCCAAAGGGCTGGCGCTATCATAGTAAGATAAAAAAAATTGAAGATGTAAGAGTATAATAGCGTCTTGACGCGAGGCTAAATTATAAAAAGAGTGATTTCTCTATATTCTTCGTCCGCGTTTTCATTTTTTTCGAAGATAAAATTGACAATAGTATATAATACAATCTTCAACTAAACAAAACCCAGGGCACTTCAAGTTGAAATTCCATGCACTAATGTGTGTAATTAATATGGTCTTGTGCCGAAAGAAAAATAATCATATTGCACAAATTAAGTGAAAATGATTACTCTAAAAATGCAGATATTTAACATAATGGTACAACTTACTTTAGTATCCAATGTAATATAATCATATCTTAAAAATGGCCTTTTAGTTCTATCAAATTTCCATTCATAATAAAATATTTTTTTTACCAGACCTCTCCTGAGAACAAAATTAAACTTCCATACCAATTTTGACTTTATAAAAAAACGATTCCACAATGGATGTTACATATTCATGCGTACACATTTTGTCTCTCCAATTGCAACAGTTAGACTAACCGTTTCGAGTCCCCCTCCACTGCGCCTCGTTATCTCGCTCCCATCAGATTCTGAATTTTTAACAAACCAGTACCAAGCTACTTAAAACTTCGAACCACAAAAAGTAGTATGGATTATAACTCTTAACAACGACGCGGTTTTCTCCACAACATTAAGGATCGATATTTTAACAATAGTTGAGTAGACAGTCGTCAAGAGCGTCTCGCTAGACGAGGATCTTCGCGATGGAAGCTGATATCGCAAGATACAGAAGATACTCGGGATGTATCAAATTGTTATTAGTTGTGTCTGGTATATGGCCAAATTTCTTCCCAGCGATCGATAGAGTTGTTGCGTACATCGCAGCTATTTCTACGTTTTTGGTGACACTGGGGTTGGCAAACTTTTGCGCTCATCATATTGCTAACGTTATGATTCTGACAAAGAGTATGGGCATCGCTATAAGTTTCTTCTCCTCTTTTTTAAAGGTAAATTTTGAATTTTTATACCTACATATCACTTTCTTTTAACGTGGAGATAAATATAACATTCAACCTGTCTATCAACAGAAATACTTTTATTTTGTTAAAATAAATGACTAAACTCCGTTCGAAAGTAAAAGCAACCGATAGTGTTTGAAAATCTTTATGAAACACAATTCGTGTCTATTAAAAAATTGTTGCTTTAAAGTTTATAAAAGATCACTATTATTCTGCTAATCATCGAACAAAATTAATTAAAAGTCATGAAAATTCTAAGCATTTTAAAAAAAGAGCACCAATTTTTTTATTTTTATTATACCAATAAGTATAAATATTTTAAATTTTTTCATGGCTAAACTTACTTTCAACATACCATCTATGACGATTCAAATTGATCCCAAGATCTGTCTCTTCCTCTTCCACTACGACGACCTCGTCTACCTCAACGACCACCTTACCTACCGTTACAACCTGGACCTGAAAACTCCAGAGCATCGTCCACTCTTGCTCGATCGTCTCCCCTCGTTCTCACGATTCTTCTACATCCTCACCATCGCAGTAGCTCTCACCTTTGTCCTTATCACCTCAACACCGATTTTCGCGCTCAAACGAGGCAAATATCTACACATCTATCCAGTGATCTTCCCATTCGACTATGAACCTGGAGGTTCTGCATACTGGGCTATCATCGCCCTTGAATTGACAGGAGCGTTCTTCGTTTGGACAGTAACTAGTGGGGTAGATTCGGTATTCGGGTTGTATGCAATGCAAATGTGCGGTGAGTTAAGGGTACTGGCGAGTAAGTTCGAGAATCTCAGTGCAATGAAGGATTATAAAAGTAATCTGAAGGATTGCCTGGAAAGACATCATATGCTGATGAAATCGAGGGATACGTTGCAGAAGGTGTTTGGGTTCCTCTCGATATGGCTGGCTGTGACGAGTGCGCTCGTGCAGTGTTCTCTTGTGTTTCAGGCGAAAGTGGTGAGTTTAATGTAACGTGGATTTAACCATTTTCATCGTTTTTGTATAATAAATAGGATGTAATACAAAAATTAATGTCTATGTGATTGTAAAGGAAGTCAGGACGATGAGTCCATTCAAAATCGGCTTTTTCTTCTTCTACATTCTCATGAAAATGGTGCAAGCGTTCACGTATGCTTGGTATGGGAACTTGATTTCTGAAGAGGTGAGAGACGTTTATTGTTTTTATAAATTGAAAAATAAAATGATAAATAAATAATTATTTAGAGTGCATTGTGTCTCAATGCTATGTATAATGCGAATTGGCCTGGATGCGGTGACAAGCAGTTTATGAGCGACGTCCTTATTGTCCTGTCGCAGAAACCACTTATTTTCAAAGCAAAAGGATGCATGGCACTCCATATGGATATGTTTTCAAAAGTAATTTTATAAAAATATATAAGATTATTTAGACGCGGGAAAGTAACTCTTGTTTAATACTTTACAGATCATGAATACAGCGGTCTCCTATTTTTTCCTTTTACAAACCATAGATGAGGATTCAAAACATTAAGTGAAGAAAACGCTGTTTAGAAGAAGTAGCATTGTTTTTGTACATAAAATAATCTTGTATAAAAGAAATATCTTTTTATAAAATTAATAAATTATTTTTATTACGAAATCTATTATTTTATAATTATCAAGAGCTTATACAATGAATATTATAATATTACGGGTATAGGTATGAGAATTTTATAGAGACGTACAATCTAGAAGGTAAGAAATTGTAGACCAACTATGTGTTTTTAGAAAACAGAAACTATTTTCCTTTTACTTATAAATAGTATTTTTTAATTACTCAAGTATTAATTTTTAATAAAAAACCTAGTATTTGGTATTTTTAATAATGTCCTTTTAGTATTGTATATTCGTCATATATAAAATGTAAACAAATTAATGAGAAAAATAATTATTTAAGCTCATTCTGACTGTAGAATCTCAAATTATATAGCTTAGATATAATAAGCAGAATAAAATAAAAGCAATTTTATTTTTTCATTATGAAAGAACTTCTTTAAATTTCAATAATGGGAACGGCAATGTTACGCTTATCTTTTGTTTCCTATTAGATATCTACTTCATACAACATGTTATTATTACTACAAAGGTTAGAAGGCACAAGTTAATAACCTTTATCTAATCGCCTTGTATCTCAGATACATAGAATAAAAATGTCTATCTTTATAAAGCTACCAACAATAGTGACACAATCTTTTGGTCTCTCCAGAAGATTATCGTTCTTAATAAAACGAAGCATGGCAAAATCAGCAAAAATAAATCCAGTAACGTTAACCTTAATATCACTGATGATCATCATCATCATCTGAATTTATTGAGGACAAGTGATCACTTTTACAATAATCTCTATTAGAAATATGATTTGTACAAATTGGAAACTGGCCCACCATCGTCAGTAGAGCTGACCGCAGACGTAGCCAATCACTTGCTGGAAAAAATGCTGTACATAAGAAGAATGGAGAACAAAGCAGCCGAGCTGTACCGAGCGCAGCTCATTAATGGATTCTGCCATTTGTACTCTGGCCAGGTAATATCAATTCTGACTCAATATACAAAAGTTTCAATAATTAAAGATTACAACGTATATAGGAAGCAGTGGCAGTTGGCCTACAATCTATAATGAAGGACGTCGACACGGTGATAACAGCCTATAGATGCCATGCGTTTGCTGTCATGTTTGGTTCGACAGCTCGCCAGGTATTCGCTGAATTGATGGGTCGCAAAACTGGGACTTCCAAGGGAAAAGGTGGTTCTATGCACATGTACGGTAACAACTTTTATGGTGGCGAAGGAATCGTCGGTGGTCAGGTAATAATCTATATATTATTCCTTATAAAGCATACCTGATACAATTCTATAATGAATTCCAGGTACCCGTTGGCGCAGGTCTTGCCTTTGCGCACAAATACAACGGTAACGGTGCGGTATCGTTTACCCTCTACGGCGATGGTGCAGCTTCACAAGGTCAAGTCTTCGAGGCCTGGAACATGTCAAAGCTGTGGAACCTGCCTGTCGTCTACATCTGCGAGAACAACAAATTCGGTATGGGAACAGCTACACATCGGCACTCGGCTAATGATAAATTTTATACGCGTGGTGACCTCATACCTGGTATTAAAGTACGAATGATTATGATAATATATTGTTAAGAGGTAGAGATTGAAAAGAAACGATCGATTGAAAATTTTAGGTTGATGGGATGAAAGTGGAGGAAGTACGCGAGGCTACCAAATTTGCTAGGGAATATGCGGCAAACGATGGACCAATCATACTCGAAGTGGAGACCTACAGGTACTTTGGGCACAGCATGAGTGACCCTGGTACAGCGTATAGAACAAGAGAGGAGGTAAAAGCTGTACAGGATCAGCACGATCCTATCAAGAATTTCACAGCGCTACTTGAGGCTAAGGGATTGAAAACCAAAGAGGAGATCGAGGTTGGTATATAGTGTAATTAATGTGTGATATATGGTTTGGACGATTCATGTGTTAAATAGAAAGGGTTTTGTTTTAGACGATGAGGAAAGCGATATATAAAGACGTTGACGGCCAACTGGCGGAGGCGAAAAAAGACGAGTGGCCAGAGATTCCTGATCTGGCGGCCGATGTGTATACGAAGAAGCTGGAACCCTGTAGAGGAATGGTGCCTTGGGAAACGTATTAGTAATGGTATCAAACATATGTTAATTTAGAACTCAATTCTTTTTTAAATAAATTTGTAAGCGCAATCGTGTGTGTGCGTGCGTGTGTGACGCGTATGGCAAACCGTATAAGATAGTCAGTTGTAACGTTGTACTTTACCACTATCTCCCGGTACAACCGTCACAACTTATTTGTAATCAGGATGCGGAGGCTGATTGCTCCGGTCGCCGCGGAGTCGGTGGGAGGCCGACTCCTACGCTGAGGAAGGTGGAGACAGGGCGGCAGTAAAAATACTCCTCATGCGTACAAGATTCACCTTTGATATTTATTTATAATTACAAACACCCGACAATAATTTACGCGTAGTTGTATGCCGCGCGATGACGCGCGGCCTCTCAATCGGGGCTCGGAAGCCCCGCTCTCTATCGAGTGCGCGCACCGTGCGCCAGCCGACGGATCGGCGGCCTCTACGGGCAAGCGTACTCGCTCCTTATTCTGTCACACACGCGTACTTCGCGACACGCGGGTGGCCCGGCGGCCGTACAGTGTTACTCGCCTCGTTGCTCCTGACGCTGCTGCGGCTGCTGCTGCCGGGTCGGGGCGTCCCCCGAGCTGTCGAGGAGGATGGTGGCTCGTCCTTTATCACGGCGACGGCGACAGGCCGATGGTGATGGCGCGGCGGCTGATGTGGCGCAGCTCGGCGATGATGGTGAGGCGGCGATGGCGTGGCCGGGACGACGGCGAAGTTGCGCGGCTTTTGCTGCCGCACGATCGTCGGTGCTCTTCCTCTCTCTCTTCGCTTCCTTTCGCTCCTTGCGACACGGTGCGTGGCACTGGGTGAGAGGGCGTGTGCGCTAGGCAATGGCTAGCCAGAGACTAATTAGTCTCTCTTATGATCTCGCGCTTTCCCGCGACTCTCGCGGCGTCGTTGCGCCCCTCTCTCCTGCCGATTCCATTCCCCTTGCCTCTCTCGTCATCCTTCCGCCGATGTTGTCGAATCCTCGAAAGAAAGCCCAATGAGTGTCTGTACATTGTTTACGTACAGGCACGGGCTTTGGCTACGGCAGCGAGCCAGGCAAGGGCGAACGAGGGGACATAGCCGTTGCCGGCTATTCCCTCGTCACACAGTATAAACAATCCTATAGTATTTTAAGATAATTCCCATATTCCTCATACATGGTACACATCCTCATTTGAGACTAATGTATTAATTATGTAGTATACCGTATAGTACGAATGTGACTCAATATATTGTAAACCGGAGCTGCATCACTATTAAAAATATCCAATTAGATTCTAACTGAAGTTCACGAAGGCTGAACTGGATTTGAGCTAAATTCTACCTGGATTGCACTTAAATTACATCTGGGTTGGATTGAACTTCAGCTGGATTTAAGTGGAAATCCAATTGAAAATCCACCTTGGAAATCGGACTTATAATATATCTATAGACACAGAGCTATATGGCACTTAATTGTCAAGGTAGATTTCCAATAGGATTTCAAATCAAATTCTGCTGGAATCCAACCTAATTTAGGTACAATAGCCCATATATTGCCCGTACTTTTCCAGTACTATGGACAGACTATGGACAAGATATTAACATAGGAATGTTTTTCTATATGTATAGATTTTATTTAGATGTATATAAATATATAATATATACATCTAAAAAAGTTATCTTATATACATATCTGTTGATATTTCACATTTATACATGAAAAAAATTAATCCGAAAATTCTACATTTTCGACAGTTGATTTGACTCTATAGTGGCAAGTTCGTTTTATTTTCAAAAATATCGGTAGGATTTACATTTTGAAATGTAAAGTCATCATTCTTAAAAAATAAAATCCCCATTTGAAATGTAGAATCCTTATTCTTGAAAAATAGTATTTCCACTTTGAAATGTAGAATCTCCATTTTTTTTAAAGTGGAATGTGTTTAACTTAATAAGTTCTGTAACTTTGTAATTCCGATTATTTTTGGAGCAAATATTACTGCATGGCATTTTAGTGAATAAAAAATTCATTTAAAATAAATAAGCAACTATATTTTCAAAACTAGATCTCTATAACATATAACAAGTTATTATTAACAACAATATACGATTAACAATTTTTTTCATATCTCTTCAACAAACTATTTATCTGTTTATTATCTTGTATGAAGAAATTTTTAAGAAGACTATTGTAGTAGTTTACTCATTACCTTCTTCCAAAGTTCGAAGCAAGAAGAAGTAGGACACTGCAGTATTTAATATCTAGAAGAAAAAAAATTTAATTGTCTTTTTTTTAAAAACCAAAATTAACATTTTTTACTAGAGTGTTTGATACTTGTTAAATAATACTTAGAGTCGTTTGAAAGTATTTACTTTTGAAAATATATCCATTTTCACAGCCATGCAACCCTTGGCGGTAAACACCAGCGGTCTCTGTGACAAAACGATCAGCACGTCGCTCATGAATCTCTTGTCGCCAGAATCGCACCAGCGAGCATTGTACATGGATTCCAGGCACTGTATACTCTAGATAGTTATTTTAAAATACTGTTTAAATATGTTAAGAAAAGTACAAATAATATAACGTAAGATTACAATAGATGTGTTATTTTCTTCAACGCGATTGCACATTATAAGACTATTAAAAAAATTGATATATAAATATTTTTATATGATTTCTGTACCTCTTCATTTATGAGCTGACCGTATAATGCGTATGCGAAGGCTTGAACGAGCTTCAGCATAATGTAACCACACAGGAAGCTGAATCTGAACGGGCTCATAGCAGTTTTGGCTATCTTGAAAAATTAAAGAAAAGACTTATACTTCATAATGATTGTCTTATTAAAATAAAAATAAACAAAATATGTAAAAAATAAAAGTAAAGAATGATGCCTATGGTTGAGTAGGTTCATTTTGTAGGCGGTACTGTGGCGTACCTTTATAATATTAATTAATTAGTGACTAAAATAACTTTTTTGTTTTTTTTTCAGGAAACAGTATCAAAATTTTATACATAATTTAATGTAAAAAAGCTTCAGTTTCAAAGCAATTACGGATCATATCATAATCCAAAAAATGATCAAAGTTAAAGACCAAAGTAAAAGATAAAGTAAATGACTAAAGAATAAAGTAAAAGACTGAAAACTGAACTATAAGACTTAATTTGAGGATCTTGCCATAGTTAAAGAATATTTTTAACTTTTATAAGTTATTAATATTTATTTAAATACTATTAATTTCTTACTAAATACTTTTATATGACTTTTAAATAAAAGCATAAATCTGTTTATTAAATTTTTTAGCTTTGATTCCTGAAATCTAAACATTTCAAATCAAAAGATAATTTTGAATTATTTAACATTTCTTTAGTAATTTAAATTTTGAACTTATAGAAATAAAAAAGTAATTAATAACACAGGCCCACAAAAAAATGTATGATGCGCCGGAGACCGGACCACCTTTATCATACGTTTTTGGCCCGCTGAATCCGAATCTGAAGTCAGAATATTCGCATCACGTCAGGTTTTCTCAGAAATCAGAAAAAATGCTGAAAAATAGAGGTATTTCGTACATTAGACTATATGATTTTTTGAAAATCCAAAACTCTCATATGTGTCAGTTTAGAACACATAATCTGCATTTTTTGGACTCACTGAATCCGAATCTGATGTCAAAAATATCAGAACAGGTCACATTTTTTCAGAATTCAGCTTACCTTACAATTCACCAGATGGACGAAAAATCTAAATTTTTCAGAATTTTTGCTGAATTCTAAATAAATCTGACTTGATCTGACGTCAAATTCGGATTCAACGAGCCGAAAAACATGCAAGTTATGTATTCTAAACTACATAGCATGAAGTCTTCGTATTTTCAAAACAATTATAGACTCTATTATATAAAATACCCGTAGTTTTCAGCATTTTTGCTGAATTCTCAAAAAATCTGACCTGATTTGATATTTTTGACATCAGATTCGGATTCAACGAGCCCAAAAACATGCAGATTATGTGTTCTAAACTGCCACATATGAGAGTTTTGAATTTTCAAAAAATCATATGTCTAATGTACGAAATTCCTGAATTTTTCAGCATTTTTTCTGATTTCTGAAAAAATCTGACGTGATGCGAATATTCTGACTTCAGATTCGGATTCAGCGGGCCAAAAACCATATAGTAAAGATGTTCTGGTCTCTGGCGCACCATACTTTTTTGTGGGCCTGTGTAATCATTGCCTTAAAGAATTTAAAATAATTTAAAATTTTTAACAATATTAATGCTTATCAATACGGGACTAATAAATAAATGATTAAAGAAAATTTTTGAAAATGACTTTTAAAATAAAACTATGTGTTTTGAATTGTGTCTTTTTATGGAATGCGTTATTAAATTAAGATGATGCGAATTTTTTTAAAAAGTTCGAACAATTTCAAATTTGAAATTAAAATTTTTGAAGGTACAACAACTTTGATATTTTTCTTTCTGATTATGTTGATCTAAACGTTATCTTTAACACTTGTACACGAAATTGATCATTGTTTGTGTATTGATCAGAATTAGAGTCTATGAAGGTAACTGTCAATTCTTTCCAAAATGAAACTACATTTTCGTAAAAACATTCAAACTTTTAGATCGAAACATAATTTTTGTCATAATAAATTTCATTTACAAAAACTTGATTAAAAATATGATTTAAAAATTCATTTATTTAAAAGTAAATTTTTAGTTTCGCGAATCATCTTTCATCCACATCTTTTAACGCAATAAAAAGGTTCCCCATATATATATTCAAATTTAAAAAATCTGATTCTATTCAACCACCATAGACATCGTTTCTCTCCTCTATCTCCACTCTACAAACCACCCGCACCATTCACCGCACCACATAAAACATAAAAAACACAGTGCACGCTACAGTCTACTCTACCGTGACGGCATAAATCTACGCCCACACCTCCGTAGCCTGGAACACGAGTGTGCACTGTATCACTGCACTCGTCACAGCCAGCCAGATCGCCAGAATGCCAAAAAGCTTCTCCAACACACCCTGACACCTCATTAACAGATGATGCCTTTTAACGCACTCCCTCAGCTCCTCTTTGTAATTCCCCGAGCTGTTTAGATTCTCGAACCTGTCCGACAGCATTCTAAGCTCACCGCACATCTGTAGGGTGTAGTAACCAAACAGAGAATCGACACCGCTGGTAAGAGTCCAGAGGAAGAAATTGGCAATGATCTCGATGCTCTCGAAGAGCCAGTAGACTGGACCACCAGGCTCGTAGCTGATAGGAAAGATCGAAGGGAACATCAATCGGCTGTGTTTCATACCGATGATGCCGATCACGTAGCTGAGGGAACAACTGACGCCTACGGTGTAGGTGAGAGCGTAGAAGAGGCGAGCGATTATGCCTAAATGACTGAAGGCGAATGGACGATTGCGAGGGTCATGTAGATCGGTTGTAAAGGCCTCCGTAAGAAAGGTGTTCAGGTAGACGATGTCGTCGTGGTGGATGAGGAAGATAGTGACCTGTTGTGTGAAGTTTGATGAGTATAGAATAATTCAAAACGTAATCGAATCTTGCTAACTTAAAACTAATTGTGCTATGCAAGAAAATTTCAAAAAATAAAATTCAAGCAATTTTCTAATCTTATAAATTTGACATTTTCATACAACTATATACTTCTAAATCTATTACAATTATTCTTGAAATTGCTCAACACTTATCACACACATCCTGGTCACCTTCAAAACGCACGTGAAGAAGCTGATGACCAGGCCCATACCCCTCGTTGCCAGCATCACGTTATTGATATGCGTTATCGAGAAATTCATCATAGCCAGAGCAGTAACAAAAGTGGTAAACAGTGCCAAATACGCAACTGGTGTTCTAACGAACGGATGTACATTCGGCCAGATTCCGGAACTAATCAACAAGTATTTAAGATCTCTCGCGTATATCTTATACTTTCTCATTTCGTATTCCATCGTGTGCGGTTATAAAACGTCTATATTATATATGCACTTAACAACAGCAATCCTCGTCGACGTACACACCGCTACTGTGTCGACTCGCGTGGCAAACGCGTGTATCGATTGATTTTTGAAACTTTGTAAAAAGCTGCGTATAATTTATTTTTTCTCCTCCCTTTGTTATTATATTGTATTGAGGAAAGAAAATATATGGAATAACAAAGTTGCGAACTCCCCGTTGTGGTTTTCAGTTTTAATAATTTGCAGGAGAATGGATTGGTTGGAGCGGTGGAAGGGTTGGTATAGTCGGTTTAGGTTGAGGGTGGGGGTATCAAAAAGCTCAGTTCGTTGTCGGGTGTGACAGGGTTAAGTACTGTTTTTGTAAAGTGTGGAATTAGTAAGTTTGTGTAATTGAATTTGGGTTTGTTCAAGTTCAATAGAATAATCAAACGTGTATTATCTATGAGAAAAAATATGTATTTATTGTAAAGATCTACGTGATTCCAAGTAGTAATTAACGTTTTAATATGAATTTTAATACGATAAATGCTGAATCGTTAAAGTAATTCAGTTATTTGTGCAACGACTCATTGAGTAGAGTTTCCGACTGTTGGATTTCAAGAATATATAATGCTTCATGCGGAAACGCATTCATTCATATTTATGATGATAAAATATATTATTCATTGCAAACCACAAAGAATATTATTTTATGTAGTGGTCTTCAACCAAGGTGAAGCATTATTAGCATTATGCGCTTGACATTCTTCATTTTACTTTGTTCTGCGAATAAATATAGACTGAATTGTTTATAAAAATTTGTCGAACTGAAAGAAGATATACATAATGTTTATGATTTATTTTTTATTTATTTTTTATACAAGTTGTTTACAATTTTTTCGTTACAAAAGTCGCCTATAATTTACTATTCGTATCAAATTATTAATATAAAAACTAAATCAAACTATGCAATTTATATCAGATGCGTTACAAATTATCTAAAATTCTAAAACGAAGAGTCACGTATACATCACACTTTCTGTAATTTTACGTATTAATAATAAAAATAATAATAATAATATATCTACTTTCTCGAATATCAATGTAAATTTTCTTATCTGAACAATTGAACGAGAGATAATACAACACGATAAATGCATTCAACACACAGACACAAATAAAAGAAAACAAGAAATCGAAATTCAAAAAAGAATCAAATCAATTTTCAGCAAATGTACTTAACGTTCATTTTAAAAAAACGTAACAATTACAATGTAACAATATCACTCTTATGAAAACACATTCGCCGACTCATGAACGAATATCTTCGCGAACTCTCGGTGCACAGTCTTCTATTATAATAAATCCCATTGATACACCCGTCCAGCCTGATCCTCAGTTCTGCGTGACGCCGTTAGCTTTGCTAGTCGCTTTGCCCAGCGTGTTTTCCACCTTGTTGATCAGCTTCTGAAAGGGCTTGATTTTGGTCTCCTTTTCACCCGCGCTATCCTCGTTCCCATCAGTAGAATCACTGTAGGATGGCTGACGAGTAACATGGTCGAAAATACGTGGCCTCTTACCACTACCCAGTCTACTCCACATGCTTTTCTCAGGTGAAGATACAGATTCGCGCGGACGATTCTTAAAGGTCTCCCAAAGTGCCACGTCATCGTAAAGTTGCTCTTGAGGATCCTCTACGACCTTACGGTTGTTGGGTGGTACTTGGTAGTGCTGTTGTTGCTCTATGCTGAGTTGGAGGTCCGATAGGAAAGAACGATTTTCTAAAAGGTGAGAATTATTTTTATTGTTAATGTCTTTGTTGTGAAATAATTTTAGGTTGTCTTATGAAGGGAATGAAATTTTTTATTTGAAACGTCACTGAAAGATCCTATTGTTTCAAAATACGAGTAACAATCTAACTGTAAAGATTAAAGGCTGCTAACTAAGCAACGGCAACTACAATTGAATTTACTCATTGATTAAACTACGTAATTATAACTAGAAAAGAAAATATAAATACCAATTGAAACTCACTTTGGATTGGATGATCCTTGATAACATCAACGTTAGCACATCCCTTACACCCATTTCCATTCATCTCAATACAAGATCCAATATCATCATAGGTTTCATCTGGCACGGCACATTTACTGATGGCCGGTGGCCTTGAATAAATTGGTCTTGGAGGCGGTGGCGATAGATAATCTTCTTCTTCACTTGCAAATTGATTCGCGTAAGTTTCTTTGGGTGTCAGGTTCGAGATATCATCGTAACAAGGTAGTTCAGGTTCTACATTATTCGTCGATGTTGCTATTACTATTGTTGTCGTTGGAGATGACGATAAAGTTATTGCAGAAGTTACAGGAGTTGTCGGCGTCAAAAGTGTAGGTGATTTTGGTTTCTTGTCTTCTCTTCTCATTGATTCTTTGCGATTGCGTACGCGATCGAAGAAGGAAAGTTTCTGAGTGAGTTTTGTCTTCGGTGATTTATCTTTCTCAGATTTAACTCGAAGACTCTCTGATACAGCCTAAATAGAAATAAGAATTTTAAAATAGATATAAACCAACTCAAGCGAGGTATAAACTTAAGATATAAATATATTTACCTGAACGTCATCGTACGATATAGGTTCATCATTGTTCTTCTCTTGAAGGACATTATGCACATCGTCATAAGTCTCCAAGGGTTCGGTCACCTTTTCCTTCGATCTATCCACTACAGCCTCAACATCGTCATATGTTTCTTGTACAAGATCAACAGTTGCCACGTTTTGCTTTCCTTTCAACTGTTGACTCGACCGAACCTGACAGTTTTGATATTCCCTCTGAGCCTTTACATCCTCGATCCTGTGGTAAAGTCCTTCTTCATCGTAAGTCTCTTCTTTGGGTTCAAACGAGATTCTTTCCTGAGAAGGTATAGACGGTAATCGTCTTGTTCTTGCTGGCAAAGGAGGCGCTTCCTCTTTGGGTTCTTCAGCTACTTTTTCTTTTTCGGGGGTCATAGCTTTTACAACTACTGGTTTTTCTTTGGTTTTTGTCTACAAAGTAAGAGAATATCTTATAGATACAATAATTTTTTTCTGGTTATTCTATTAGTAATCAAAATGAATGGCCAACTAACTAATCTAGGTTGGTATCTATATAAGCTTATCATTCAGTTTATCATTCAATTAATTCTTTATAACTAAATAAATGTATATCATACATACAACTCCTTTCAATTAAACCTAAAGTTAAAACTTTAAAACTTCTCATATCCAATATCACAATTAACACCGAAACCTTTAACACCATCAGCATCAGTTACTCACCTTCGGCGAATTTAATACATCCTGATATTTTTCCTTTTCCTCCTTCACCATCTCGCTCGCAATCTTCTCGTTCGTATCTATCTCGAGTATTTCAGCGAAGGTAGCGGCACGTGTCTTAATTCTACCCTCAGGCTCTAGGCTATCAGTCACGGCGTCCACCCACTCGCGCATCTCCTGTGTGGTCTTGGCGAGGAATTGAAAGGTCCGATCGCCTGGGCAGTAAACCTCAAAAGCTGATTCACTACGTCGTGGATCACGAGGTAAAGCGCCTGGAGCAGGACGACTCTTGTAGCCGTGCAGAGGAACGACGAGGTGCGGTCGACTGTCACGGTCGCTTGTGAAGAGGAGGAGATGCGAACCGACCAGGCTTACCTAAAGATGGTAAGGGAAATGTTGCATTATTGTATTTTTAAGGATTGGAGTGAAAATAAATGATTGTGGTAAATAAATTTTACGTGTATGTACATTGGGAAGTATGAAATTATTATATATGGCTTTGGAACCGAAGTACAAAAGAAGCGAGAATCTCTCCCTCTGGCATCATGTGTCATATATAGTCATGACTCATACTGGGTATAATCTCACCCTTTGATTTTATAATAAAAATTTTTTCAAAGCAGTGCACAAAATGTCAATGGTAATTAGTAAAAAGACTTGTCAATTTAATGTTCCCAATATGTAGTTTAATAAATAATCCATATAAGGAGATCCTTGTATTTAAATAACAATTAAGCAACTCAAATGCTGTATCAAACACTTAAACGT
Organism: Torymus tubicola; assembly: GCA_035583055.1. Taxonomy (NCBI): domain Eukaryota; kingdom Metazoa; phylum Arthropoda; class Insecta; order Hymenoptera; family Torymidae; genus Torymus; species Torymus tubicola. The sequence continues at coordinate 22,641 of JAWWEQ010008836.1, forward strand.
ATAAAAATATCGTATTCAAATTTCGAATGATTCAATCACATTAGAAATGATTTAAAAAATATCAAGAGTTTTTTTGTAAAAAAATCTAATAAATATAATTATTATTCTTTTGGTTAAACGTCGAACGTGAAAATTAATGAAAATTTAGAAACCGGCAAGGTGTATAAACTTACCCAACACGATTTATTCAGCCAGAAAACATTGAACGGCGCGAACATTTTGTGCTCCCGCCTCAGATGCAATAGTGGACCAGATTTAGCCGATCTCGCTTTAGCTTGTGTAGCTGAAAAGCCCATGTAAAGTAACATTACGTTGTCAATTTCCTTGTCCATATCAGTCTTGCCGTTCTCCTTGCCCTTGCCGCCTTGGAAATCTTGGAAGGTCTCGTAGTAATGTTGAAGCGAGCCGCGCTGCTAATTAAACGTAAGTAAGTATGGCACGATTGAAATAGAATTTAAACGTATACATCATAAAAAGAAAGTTTCGATCGATTAATACATATATTTGTACGCTTTCTATTATAAATTTCTCGTACGCAAATTAAATTTCAGATACACGAAATATATACTAAATATGTTTTTCATTAATCTTTTGATATTTACATCTATAACTTTTAACTACAACAACTTTTCATTGAACATATTATACGTCAAAAACAAATAAAAATTCAATATTAAAGATATAAAAAAAATAATTTCCTATTAACTATTACATAAATTTAAGCATTGCGCCAAACTTAAACCTTATCCATTTTACATAAAACCTTTCTTCTCAGATTACCCCACCTGCGCTTGTTGCTCGTCGGCTCCTACATACTCCTGAGGCGTATCAGCATCCTCACTACCCGGCATCGTGAACATCGTCTTACCAGGACTCATATCGAGGTAAGGTTCGGGCGATCCTTGTGGTGCCAAAACAATAGCACGCGAGCGTTCGAGTAACGCTACGCGCGCTGTTTGCTGTGCCTCCGGCAGCTCCGCGTCGTCCAAGCATTCCAGAAAATCTACGAGGTCTGCGGGTACAGAATAACGACGATGACGATGGGAAGAGTTATTATAGAAGTGAAAGTGAACTTTACGCTTTCGAAGTTGGTTAATGTAGCGTAATTATATATATAGGTTGATATTCGGACGATGTCATTGATTTTTAACGACGAATTGACGTGTGGATTTTGTATTTATTATAAATAATGTTATTTCAAAAAATTTTAAAAAAATACTTGAAATTGTATATTTAACTGTAACGGCGATTTTATAGGAACGGGTGTAACGGTGGTTATGGCAAAAATATGAATTTAATATACATATATTTGGACTGCAATTCGAGATTTATAGGTGTGCTTGTTTACGAATGGATTCTATGTGAAGAGATACTATAATAAGACAGCGTTTTTTTTCTTCTAAAAAATAGAGCATAACGTGCAATATTGATAACGAACAACTATTGTTAGAATTGTTAAGTCTTTTAGTCACACCTTGACATACTTATATAAAATATCGTATAGCTATAAAGTAAAATTATCAAACTATAACAATACATTTTCGCTTATTTATACAGAATTACACCATTTTAAACTACGCCGAAACCTAAACCCAGCATCATATCCACATTTTTGCCTATAAATAAAACTACATCCATAACCATTTACAATTAAAACTAATCGTTATTCCCTCTCGCACGAGCTTGAGCTCCCGTGCGCAAACCGCCTCCTCGTAGTAGCCTACTTTTAAAAATCACTTATACTTTATATCCTCTCAGCCGTTATTTATAACCCCCACCGATTAAGATGTAAATCGAGCGTTTTAATATATGTATACATATACATCCATATCATCCTAAATGCCTATACTATTCAAAGCCACTCGAGCGCTATATAGCATGGAATTCCAACTCACGCGAACCTACGCGCGCTCGTCTTTATATATATATATAATATATAAAGAAAGCGTTGAAAGACACGCGCGGTATATATTCATGGCCATCGCGTTACACCAGCAGGCTATACTTATAATGCCTCCCCATGATTATTGTCGCGGGTATACGTCGGTTAGGATGCGCGTTGCAATTAGCGTTGTGCAATATATAACTTTCTGTTGTTGAGTTCTCGTGTACGCATATATATGTATATACAGTAAACATGGTATGGTTTCTATATACATCCACCCGGTGAACCGCGAAATACGGTAATATCGTACTACGCACAGCTATCTCTGATTTCTCCTGCGCTATCCGCACGATTACCCATCGCGGCCGCTGACCATCCAATATCAATATATATATCTGTAGAGCAGATAACAACTATACCAACCATCGCACGCGATCTATAAACTCACCGCGTATCAAAGCCGCTACATCTCCGTTAAGCTCCTGCATCTTGTCTTGTATATCTATATATATAGCTGCTATAACTACTGTTGTTCTCCTTTCAACAACCGCTTCATCGTGCACCTGTTGTATATATAGAAATATATAACGACGCTCTCGTGTATCGATAATAACGATGATGATGAGCTTCAACTATATATGACACTTGAGAGAAAGAGAATAATATATAGACCGAGATTGTAACAGGATGCCACTCTCACTCTCTTTCTCTGTCGTGCGTATATAAACGTGTGTCGATAAGCGTTATCGCCGCCGCTTCCAGCGCAGCGGCCGGTAGCAATTACGCATCGTTCGTCTGTTTTATATAGCGTATACGATTGTTCTCCGATTGCCTGTTGATGATGGTAGTAGTATATCCTGTGGAAGAGAACAGGAAGATGAGAATGAGCTGCGTTTGCGTATCTATGTGTATATATATATATATGTGTGAGCGGGTGATGAGTAATTCGGGTTTAACGTGATTAATGTATATATATGGAGAGTGCGAGAGAGATATTTTATTTAATTATAGTTGTATAGTGAGGATGAATAAGTGAGGATAGGTTCTAAAAGTATAACGGTTTGGGTAGAGGAGGAATTTGTTGTTTCTGATATTAACTGAAAGCAATTTATTAAGGATAAATTTTTGAGTTTTTTTTACAAAACAATGGTCATTATTTTAACGACAAATCTTGACTAAGTGTAAATATTTTCCGGGTAGTATTCGCATGTATGTAGTAACATTTTTTATTCTGTTCTTCTTAATGTAGTAGGAAAATTTCATACATTCCGCATCCTATATAAATTAATAAGCAACAACTTATCCACATTATATATACAATGTAACTGAAATCTGAACTGAGAAATATATAAAAAAAAACACAAAGTGTAAAAGTATTCAGTCCCACATAAACTTATACGTTATACTCTTCAATTTCTCTACAATTACCTTCTAAAGGTCCCCCGTCATAACCATCAAACTGATCCTTTTTGCTATTAACTCATGACCATATTCCCGCAACCATAACTCCAAACTATCGTCATCACACGCAGTAGCACCGCAGACGCCATAAATAAATGCGTTAAATTTCACTCGTCTTCTCTCTGTCGCGCGTATATACATACCCGTAAACTGGGACCTTCCCACCGTGTCACATCGCGCGCACATACACACATTGTCGTTAAACCGAGCGTGGCAAAGGTTTTTTTTTATACACACACACATACACAAACGCCGTATACATATATATAAAAAAGATGGCATTGACGCGCGTTTCACAGCCACCGCCTCTTGTAATTACGCGGCCTTTTTTCGGCTAACGAGAGCTAATGTACATGTACGTATATTGAGAGCAGCACGCGTATATATATAGGGTTTACCGGTTCACGAGTAAAGATATACACACGCGTATAGTGCTTTCATACTATACCAACCACGAGTTTATATAATTATATGGAATGCGCGGTGTATATATGCGATGGTTATAACAGTACAATGTTGTTGTGAGTTTAACAAATGTTTGATGAGGTACGATGATGTGTATAGGTGTGATTAACTTCTATAAATAGGAGAGCGATGCGAACGCGGGTATATAGTGCGAGTATCGATGAATACACGTCGTTATCTGACTGTCGATCGCGTATACATATACGCGGTTGATATATACGCAGGTGTATATATTATAAGCGCGTAATGACGGAAGAACAACTATAGAGATCATCTATACGTACAAGTAGTAGTTGCAGTATATACAACCGACAATGAACCGTATGTATAACTTATGTAGCGTGAAAGTGCAGGTAAACAAAGGGATCTTTATTGATATATCGCCACAATGCGGATGAAATTTTTTTAAATTACCGCGAGAATTGACTTCATAAATTTATAATGCACGGGACGTATTATAAATTAATGAGCTGTATGAACAGTAGCTCGTTAGCTCGTGCGAGGCACGGTCTTAAATTACATAAACAAAAGGCTCTATATACGTACCGGCAATTGAATTGTTAGTTGTTGAGTGAACTAGTTTCTTTATTTTTCTCTTGTACAATTATGTGGATCGTTATATCGCAAATGAAATTAAAGTAATAATGCGGTGCGCGGGAGTCATATTAATAATGATAAATCGTATTCGAATAATAATGATTTTAGGTATTATAAGTGTGTGTCACTTGTATCGGGACGTTGTTTTATAGTATTATATCGATGCACGAATTGTAAATAATACGGTTAGTTTATCTAATTTGCTATAATTAATCTTAATTCATTGTAAGAATATTACACTAATTAAAGTCTATTCTGACTCCTATACATAGTATCAGATATATTTTTTGCCGGGTTTAAACAGAGATGTTTTCCTTATACTACTTACGCTGCAATTACCGATTTTTTACACCGATTTCTTTTAAAACCAACTACTTATGACTCCTTTTTCCCCAGAACCACATATATGATATATATCGTCACTTTAAAACAAAAAAAATAGTTATCGTCGTATATAAGCAAAACCTCACAATTACGTCAATTTAACTACACATCACACAAACAATTAACTCTTCCCATTACAACAACAAATCAACCAATATATCATAATCCCAGTCATATATCTACTAGCCCACTAAACTCCCATACCATTATACACTGTCTCGACACACATTACCATTACATACCCAACCGTCTCATCCATAATTCAGCGTCTCCAAAAACACTCCCTCCACGCAGACACTCGCGTCCATTACCTCATCATCATCCTCCTTCTTCTCCACCGCCCATCCTCATTGTCAACCCGATCATATATGCGCACGCAGACATCGCGCGCACATACGCGCACGTACATATACATACATTGTGTATACACACTCCCTTTTCTGTCCGATCAAACCCACCGCGACTACTACTACTATATAATCATTATATCTCTGTCTTATTCTTACCTTCTTATCGTTGCGCGATGCGCACTGCACGCGATGATATTGCACCTGCCTGGCGTTTCTCTCTCTATATACACACACACATACGCACAAATACACGCGAAAGTAGCACGAGGCGATCGGCACCACAATCGTGCAATCGGTCCGTCACTATATCCACATCTATATACACTATATATATGTATACATCTACTAGATAAATAAAAAAAACGCCCGCGAACTTTAAACTTCCAATATAAGCACACACACACGCGGATATTATATAGGAGAAATAAAATCGGTGCGAAGCAACAGCAGCAGCAGCACGTGCGACCGGCCGCAAGCGACTCCCGCCGCGAGTGCGCGCAGCCGCAGACCCTCGGTTATACTTCTCCGTCGTCTTCTCTCTCTCTCTCTCCCTCTCTCCGTGCGTCGGGCGTGACATCATGCGTGTTGGAGAGTGGTATAGTATATATATATATACGCGTGTATACGTCTAGAGAGGACGACGAGAGACGATGGGGCCCTATATAACGGCTGCGCGCGGATGCGCTGCATTCCAAGCGCGATGCTGCTCATGTGGGTTTTGCATAATCTCTTCGGAGCTCTGCTGCCGACCCTTTGGTATAGAGAGGTGACGAGGGATTATATATGGTGGTATGGTTTATGTTGAGGTGACGGATTGATATGGGGAAGATGGAGGAGAATGTGGAGGTGTTGACTGTAGGCGATTGGAATTTTGGAAATTTTAAGCGGTAGAAATCGGAGCGATGCGGGACGGTGATGGTTGGTATGTGGGAAATATTTTGGGCAGAGAAAAGGTTTTGGCTTGGGTATGATTTTATGGTGGATGAAATGCGTGTAGAATGATGGTCCCGAAACCGCTTGTATGTATAAATGTAAAAGTAAGACACACATCCGAGAACTTGAAAACCACTTTTTTTTTCAAGTGTACATTATTAGCACCGTGCTAAAACCTGTTTGTTTACCTATATATAAGATGTTACGTAACATATATCTACTCTGTTATTGTTATTATTATATTCTGAGCTAAAAATACGACTTAGGTATACCATTATGGCATAATTTATAGGCGCAATAATCGTAGCGTTAAATCGTTATGCGTATATACATAAACAGATGGATCGCGCTAATACACGGTATTTCTGAATCAATGATCTGTTTCAATCGGATTGAAAATTCAAACAATGACGCGATCCGTGCTGATCATTTTACATTGTATACGTATCTATAATATGTTATTGCGACTTTTATTAATGGGGAAATCGACACGTTGTTTGTCTAAACATCCATTCAATCTGCGCATAATAGTAATACATATATAGCCTTGCATAATCGATGCTAATATAAAGATAACGTCGTATACACTGCTAAAGCGATCGCGCGACTATAATTATTTAACGATCGATCAAAGCCCGCGCACGCGGGAACCGTTATATGTATTGTCCAATGTAATTGTTACTTTTACACGAAATTAATATATCGCTTGTCATCATGACGTATCCTATATAGCATTATATATAGAGGCGTGTACTCTTGTACAATATGATATATTACGCCAGCAACATCGCACAGGAGAAATTAATTACCAGCAGATGAAACACAGCCGTCGGACGATCCATTAAATTATATATACCTTAACTGCGCATCGACACGTTGATTCACTCGCACTTTGTCTTCTTCTTCGGCACTGCCTGGCGCGCGGTGCCGGCCGATCGATGTATCGTTTTACACTTACATACACACGCGTAGGTATTGTATTTCGATTCATTGCAATATTGTGCGTACGTCGCCATCCGAAGAAACTAAAAGTGCGAATATTCCTCGTGTATATTTTGTAACAACGATGGGAACATTGTTGACGTTCGGTTTAGCGAAATCTTTCGGAGAAAAGAAACGGCGATGGTGTGTGTGTATAGCTTTGGTTACTTGCGGATATATGCAAAAATATATGTGGGTACTTGTATTTATACTTGTCATGGTGAGAACGACGATATTTGTTTGCAGAGAGAAGTTTAATTAGCATGATGCGCGCTGAGCTAAGGTAATTTCGTGCGCGGTTCAGTGAAACCGTCGGGTTATAGAATTTTCAGTATTCTTATGTATATACGTATATATTTGAAATATTTTAAATGCAGTAGGAGCGGCTGATTTATTTCAAGACTGTATTATAGATACGAAATTCAAATGACTTTTTTTCTTTAAACTCCGTGTGTTATGCACCTTTGCTAGACTATACTTATAGTTTTTCTTCAAACGCGCACATCTAACAGTTTTCCGAATGCGTCACACTTGGAGTTAGCAAGCTAAAGCTAATTATCACAATTATAGTCTGTCAGATAATTTTATTAGAATTTTTATAGAACCGTGGTCAATAAGGATAAAATATGTAAGAAAAATTCTTTTTTAATTTAATGCAGGTAGCCGTAAATTGTTGTGCCCTAAATATTTCTAAAACGATCCATTTATAGAAATTATCACTGCCTTCGGGCAACAAGTCATCAAAACTTTGCTACTACTATAAAAATATCTTTGTCATTCGTAATCGATTTTATCATCTAAATCAAATACCATCATAAGCAAAGTTAAATATATATATAACTCACTAGGAAGTAAATAATTTAAAAAGACAAATTCCTAAACCATTGTTTGTACAATCATCCGAGATTCTTATTGCGTAACGCGCAAGAAAACAGAATAAACAACATAAAAATAGTTACGTGTATCTCTTTTAACGAACATCAGCGAATTAAGTGCCATTACCGAGACCGTAACACAGTGGATAATACGCACGTGCGCCGATACGTCAGTCTATACAAGCTGACAGCAATTATAGCTAAGTACTCGACAAAAAAATAACGTATAACGAACCAAAATCACGTTAAGATATTATACTGTACAGATTTCATATGAGAAAAATCAATAAATAAATGTTGTTACTTGTAATTTCTAAGATAAAAAGAAAAACTATATATTTCAAATTTTAAAGCATAATTATTTAAATTACAGAAATGTTAACATGACAGATATGTATATATTAAATGTCTGTATCTTCAATAAAACCGCATAAACTCCGACTTCTGAATAGACGAAAAAGACTTGATCAGACACGCGAACAAACCATCCTTATTCCAATAATCAATGACCCTCACACATCATATTCACACCCACCTTATACCACGCAACAGCCATATTATCACACCCACATATTCTCAAAAACCCAAACCAACACACACTGACAGAACAATAGCCCCACTCAAGCTTCAAGGCGACTATATATTCTCTCCTGTAAACCTCCGAAAAATGTTGCGACCCCGACTCTATACATTGCCGGTATGCGATACGTACGTATATATACTCACACAGAACGCAAACCGGCGCGCCTCTTAACCCAACATGACTCATTCTATCGCGCGTCCGTTGACTAACTCATCGTCTCTCTCTCCTTGTGTCGGACCACGACCGCTTAATTGTCGCCCGTGCGCTTATATATATGATAGAAAAAAAAGGCAGTATAGGTTCAAGTGGAGAGAATTTTATTAGCAGCCTGCACTCTGACCCTCGGACGCGAAGAGTTGAGTATGTGTGTAAGTACCATAGCGAGTTGACGTCGAAGCGTGATGGTGTGTATTGGAAGTGTATAGTTGGATGGGCGATGTGGGTTGTTTGAATTTTTTAAGTGTCTTTTTTTTGTTATGATAGTGTTTTGACTATTGCGTATTTTATAAGAAGAAAGAATTTGCAAACAAAGATTCTTTTTAAACGGGAATAATATATATATTCGCGTAATTATATTATCAGCTTAGAGAGATATAATTATTCATCGCTTTGTTGGTAAATTTAATCGAAAGAGGATGTCTCATATTGTGGATCTACGCACACAATGAAACTTTTATTTTTGGTTTTCGGTGGTTTCTTTAATCTAATATTTTTTTTATTTACACTTGAATTTAGAAGCAGACTGATACGAAAATATTGGTTTAGAAGTATAATCTGATTTTTTGTTATAAAAGTCGTTTCTTTGTGGTTACATGGTTTTCTATAAATAGAAGATATCTTTTCTTTTTGCGTCAAACGAAAATACATATTTATATCAGGTAATTTCTTTTTCAGAGGAAAAAATTTAAAATGAGAAAACATAAGGAAAAATAAAAAAAATATGAATGAATAGACAAGAAATATTTTTAAATTACTTCAAGTATCATTAACTACGGGATTAATGATTAAGAACGTTACAATAAAAAAAAATATATAAGACTAATAATAGCAGTGAACTATTTTTAATTCGCTTGAATAGCTCTAAAAGAATTATATACAATCTTCTTTAAAATCTGTGAAATTGCTATTTTCTATTCGAAGAAAGCTAAAGCGTGACGTAATTACTGGCGGTGACAGTGTTCCCCTTACAGCTATAATCATTCGGTTAGAAAGAGAAGGGAAAGTGCAATTGAAATCACACTTCGTAAATTGATTGAATTGAATAAGCCAGAATATAACTAGTCCTCACCGGATTCTCCGTAAACAATTGTGCAAGCGATATTTGATTTTTTTTTAAATTTATAAAAATGTTTATTTATATAATTAAAATATAAATTTTTTACTGTATATGCAAATACAAATTATGTGCTTATAATATTCATGAATCACATTATTCCACTACGTATATATCCATAGTTCAATAATAATTAGAGAAAATAAAAGCCAATAAAAGCGAATCTAATTCGTTAGACCTTTTTTTATTGGCTGTAAAATAGTATTTATGAAATTCGATACTTTGGACAGTAGATAAATTGGTACATTCGAAAATGTGATTTTCTTAATTTATAATCTCGAAAATTTGCACAATCTACATTATTACAATTGAACGGAAAAACGTCTATAGTTGACTTCAATTTTATAGTGAATCGTCGAAACTCTGGACCCCCCCCCCAAAAAAAAACTCTACATAAACGAATTGATGCTTTTTTACAATATTTGTCTAATAAAAACTCTACATAAACAAATTGATGCGTTTTTACAATACCACCGAACTACTTATACACATTTACAAAATGGTTTGCAGATCTTACAATAGTTTATTATACATCTTTAACTATATCAATACGGAAACCCACTTACCCTCCTTTTTTCAAAACCATCCGATCCAAAACAACTCTACTTCATCATCTTACCAGCTATCTTGAGCTTTCACCCAAGCCGTTCAATCCCGCTCATATGCTCTCCTCTCTCTCTCTCTCTCAGCGGCGACGACGCTCTTGATCTGATCACGTACACTTACACACGCGGGAGTGCAAGAGTACAGATTTAACTTGCCTCCAGCGGCTTCAGCGCACGGAGAGAACTAGAGGATCGTCGTTGGTGTGCGGGCGACCGAAATATCCCTAAGTCGACGTCACTTTCGAGGAGCTCCGGGTGTTCCAGGTCCCGCGGTGAAAGGTTTTCGTGTTATAGACTGTTGTCAAATGGAAGAATAGAATATAGGGTGGGGAGGAATAAGAGTTTGGTTAGATCGTTAAAAGGTGGGGGTAGTTAATGTTTTTTTTTAAAGCGATATAATCGATATGTAATAATAGGCAATGATTAGAAAGGTATAGAAAAATTAATATTTTATATATAATATTTTCGTTGTAAGAAAAGATAATGATATATGTAAAGAATCTTTATTGCGGCTCGTTGTTATGAAGAGGTACAGAGTAGAATTTTTTCCTAAGCTTACTAAAGTTTACAGGACTAATTTATTATATAAATAACAAATTTCGATTAAAACGACCACAACTATAAGTTAAAAATAAATGTTCATTCATATAAAAAACTCAAATTACACATCAATCAAGAAACACAATCAGAAATTTCTAAACCCCATTCATCTTTATTTACATTAAAAAATTACATCCACATATTTATCCATAACAAACGATTGCACAAACATCCATTAAACCCTAACCATGAATCTTTACTCGCTCGAATTGTACTTTAATGCTTTCCAGATTTCAACGCGCACCAACCATTATCATCATCATCATCATCATGCGAGGTCATCATCATATAATCCTACCCGTTTTTACTTGCAATCCCACGCATAAATTTGCCGCGTAGAACATACGTCGCTACTACATTGCGCGCGTGCGCAGAGACTACGCAGATGTTCTCATGCTTTTACTCACTCCACTTTCCTCCCGGCAAGAAAGTTAAAGTCTACGACGCAAGCAGTATGTATATGTGGAGAATTGGGGTCTTGAAAGAAAAAAAAAGCAACAACAACATGGCTTTGTCTACGCGAAATGAGAAGGACATTTCGTTGCCGTGCCTTATGAGCGAGTGGAAGCACGACGCGAAGTATATTATATACTCTAAATCTTTGCTATAAAACGCAAACATATAAGCGAATTATTTTGAATTTTTCTGTGTATGCTGTGACGACACAACGAATGATTTCGTGTATTTTTAAATTCTATGGATCGGGTGACTATAAATAAGTTTCGTTATTTTTAGGTACAGTTAATGATTTGAATAATAATTGTTTTTTAAATGCCAATCATTATCCATGAAAACGAATGATTCAAAGATTAAATTTTATAGCGATTTAAAATATAGGCTTTCTATTTTTATTATATCCGTTTGAGATTTTCCATTCATTAAACTGTTACAATAAATACATCTAAAGAAACTGTGTACATACAGATTAGAAAATCAATTTCTACTTACGAATTGACGCCGCGAATTTAATAGAGGTCAACTCATAAAACTGAAATTAGGAAGTTAGTCACCTCAACGTGTTAAAGAATTAATCGAAGGTAATGTCGAAATAATTGCCAGCTTGGGTAAAAAATTTGTGTTACTTATTTCACTTTTTTAATTCTCACAAAGCAATTTTAGTTTATATAAAACAAAAATATTGATTTTTACCACAAAAAACTCTAAGATGAAAGTCATGATAAATAATTATGTATAATAGATCACTTAATTAAGCTTACTAAAATATATATCTTTCAATTATAAAAAGAATTGAAGTATATATAACAAATAATGTGAATTAATAATATTGGTTTTTTTTTAATATGTATTTCATTGTTCCTGTATTTAAAACAAAATTTAAGCTAATTATACCTTTTGATATTTTAAATTATGCAATTGTTAACAGATTTTTTTATCATACATACTTGTCGCTTTATTTCATTTTTTTATTATTATTTTACTAGTTAGCACTTACGAAAAAACTCATATAAACATCCAACTAAACTTCGCTCATCCTCATAAAAATTTTATAATAACACATTACTATCCATTTCCCTCATTACATTCACCATGCAAACTTTTGCAAATAGTTGTTCACGATCGATCATGAAATAGATCGACACAATAGGCGTTCATATAACGATTCTACTTTTCGCATACAATTGTTCGGTCTTCGAATCTTCAAACAATTCATATTTAAATTTCTTCCCCTCAGATAGTATATGTATTGATGGGTATCAACATAAAATATAGTAGCAATTTTCAAACACCATAGAAAGTGTAGAATGGGAACCGCTGATGTTTAAAATTTATAAATATATATTTATATCTATACATCGTTCATAGTTTTCTAGCAAAACCATGGTTATTCAAGTGGTTAAATTATGTAATAACGCATTTCTTCAATTGTTGGTTTTTCATATTTGTAAATATTCCTATACTATTAAAGAAAAAAATTTTTAAATGTGTATAGTCAACGATTCAATGCCATTATCAAACAAATTTTGTATGTAAAATTTGAGGAAACCAGTTTTATAGATCACTTTTTTGCGTTTTATTCTACGCTGCTCATATTTTATACCCTGATGCTGCTTACTAAATCTTCAAGTAAAACAAGCTCAGACAGATTTATTAGATAAGGCTTTAAGTTCAAGCTATTATTGGGTATTGCTGTTGTGGTAGCGAAAATTCTGTTATAGTGGTGAGTGATTTTAATAAAAATCAATATCTAACAGTAACATAATTTATCTAAGGTATTATTACTAGTTGAAATATCAATTTTGTCAAAGATAAATGTTAAAATTTACTTTAAATTGGCGTACGTAATTTTCAACTAAAAATAGAATACTGTTGTTATAGATATAAAATTTACTGAAATAAATGTAATTTATTGTTCATATTTTTACCAGGGAAATATGAATCTTTACTTACTTAAGCAATGCGTACAGATAGTAAATAGAAAGTACTTTTTCATTTTCTACCACTAGAAATTTAAATATATAACGATTTTCTTCGTACAGCAGACATGTGTTCCCGATAGTATGCACTTCAAATAGAATATTCATATACTTTGACGAGAAACTTAAGAAATAAAATTTCGGCGCTTTTTAGTGAAAAAAATACTGATTTAAGTTTACTTTCTTTTTTACGAATTAAAATGATTGAATTGTACAAATCAACATTAAAAAAAAAACAAATAAAATTAATGTAAATACTTTTAAAGACACATATTATTACATAATAACTAAAATGAACCATTTTATCAAAATTTATTGAATACTTATATACATATACAACTCATTCATAAAAATATTCTGAATCATAAGTCAGACTAGAAAAATTTTTAAAATCATATTTTATTCTTATTTGGCATATAACAGAAGAATAAAGTATCCAATCAAGAACACTATTTTAAAATAAAATAAATTTTAACAGTTTCATAATGACTGTGAATTCCCAAATAAACTTTTAAAATATCTAGCCACCACTCTACTTTCCAACTATTTAACTTAGACTTATTGCCACCCTTTTCACACTTTTTGCAGGATTGATCCTCGTTTCTCGTCGTGTCGGGCGATTATAAATTATTTATTATCAATCACCTTCATCTGGAACTTTAGAATATAGATAACGCCTTCGCACTCCTTATGCGTTCCATTGACTCGAACTATACACGCGCGTTCAAACTCAAGCAATACGTGTCAAAGCACGTGTTTACTGCCAATCAGGTGCAGAGAGGCGCTGCAGAAGTAAGTGCGGATGTAGTGCGATCATCATGAGTATGAGTGTACATGGTGGCTAGAATTTATGGCTTATCGTCAATTAATCATGGAATGAAATTTTACGATTTTTTTTCTAATCTTTAAATCAATTTATCCAAACTGGAATTTGTTAGAAGTTATCTGCGACATAAAAAACAGTATTACTTTGGAATATTTATTACATATTCTTAAAAATATTTAAAAATATAAAAATTTCAAGCGGAAAAATAAATACTATTTTTTCTGTTTACATATTTATTTCGACAAAATTTTATAAAACTAAATAGTAGATAAAAAGCAAAATTTGGTACAATTCTTATGTTATTGATTGATATTTACAATAATACAAATACCTATATTTATTAGGTATAAAATGAAACATGATTTCCCTCCAAAAATTTATTAACAAAAGTAAATACTTAAAAAAATATATACTATAATACAATAATCGAATATAAATTACGTTGTATGCTCCATTACAGCAAATTACGAAAATTAGTAAATATTAGCGATTTGGTAATTTAGTGAGGTAGAATACGGTTTTACGCGAACATTATTATTTGATATCGGAAGCAAACAATATTGCTCTTCAAGATTGTCCACTACGATAGATAATGCAAACCTCTTAGCTAAAATTAATTTGTTGGCATCGTAATCACTTTGAGGAGAAAACCTAAATTCTATATTTGGCAATTTTAGCGTTGCTGATAACCATTCGAATAAATCTTTGCTTGTTGAAACTTCCTTATTGTTAACTGATTGTAAACCAGCTCTAATTGTAGCTTTTTTTACAATAGCACTAATTTTATCACAGGGACCTGTACCGTGAGTTTCAGCATAGAAGTGCCATTCAGCATCAACATCAAAATCAGTTTTGTGGTAGGCCAAATTTATGAGACTTTTATCATTTTTGTAATATTCAGGCGCATGATCTGAGAAATAAAATATCTTCGTTACCGTGGAAAACTTCGACTTCAAAAATTCTATTAAAATTTTATTAAAGGTATAAACAGCTACGGTGTCATGAGTAAGGCAGTCGGATATTATAACTAAATTACAGTGTTTAACAAAAATATTTTCTTTGTAATAAATTGCGATATTATAAATTGAAACTTGATCACTATTCTGCAATTCCGGTGTAGTGTCTCGTACTGTAAATGCATAATTCTCTGCAAAATTCACTATTACTTGAAATTCGCCGATTTTTAAATTCTCTTTTATCTGTTTTGATACGAAAGATTGCTGCATCGCAATAAAAGCATGTGGCAACAAATCACATACTTTTTCAGTTAAGTAAGGGGCGAACTCATCTTCGCTTTTTGAAAGTGTTTCAAGTCTTAATTCTGGAGTTGACATCCATTGTTTAAAAGTAACATTTGAGATATCGTTTTCATGAAATATATACATTAAAATATCATCGAAATAAGTTTTTTTCGGACATTTACTGCACCTTCCAAAATAACATGTGTCTGATGGCGCTTTACATAATAAAAAATCAAAACAGTCTTTGTAGGACGAAATTGGGAAAGACGTTTTTTCGCTGAGTCTTTCAATAGAACAATCTGAAAATTTAAAAAAGTACGCTTTAGTATACAATCAATCTTAAAAATTGGTATGATTCTTCACGATTGAAAACATAAGTAAATATGGCATTTTATTTTAATAAAGCTTTTAATGGAAATGTATAGAGCTCCATAGTATTTTAAATAAACTTTGCTCTTTGAAATATGACTTAGGATCGAAAATTTTTCATTTATTAACCAAAATATTATTTTCAAAGATAGAAAATAATAGACAGATTTATATAAACTTTTGCAATATAAAAGAAAAATTGCTGTTT
Organism: Torymus tubicola; assembly: GCA_035583055.1. Classification (NCBI taxonomy): domain Eukaryota; kingdom Metazoa; phylum Arthropoda; class Insecta; order Hymenoptera; family Torymidae; genus Torymus; species Torymus tubicola. Next base: position 38,772 of record JAWWEQ010008836.1, read on the forward strand.
TCGAACAGTAAAAATAGGGGTCAACGATAAAAGTAAAATTGAATAAATCAGTTTTAAACCCTAATGATACTTTTGTTACTATCACAGTCAATGTCTAATATATAAATTTTAAGTATCAAAGAATTTTAAAAGGTGTAATTGAAATTTACAAATCCGTAACTTTAAATATAAATTGACCGGAAATTTGATCAAAATTTAATGAAATCATGCCGCACGTACGCGAGCATTTTCAAAAACCCGCTTGTAAATATATTTAATTCTTTACAGACTCTGACATTTCCAGGGTAAGCTCCTTTATATTCTATATATATAGTAATCGAGGCACATTCCGGTCCCTTGCAGGATTGCAGGGTCTGCACGCGCTCTAGCGGTTGCAGGACGGAGTTGTAAACCGACACTTGGGAGCTAGGAGGGGCGACGGCGTGCGTGCCCGGTGCCGGCATGCCGCATACAATGTGCGCACGCGTATCTAACATATTTATTTTTATGATTTCCAATCTTATTAATTTATTGTTTAGCTAAAAAATTGTTAAAAAATTTTACTAAAATGTTGAGCTTTAGATGACATTATTTTTAAAAATTGTATAAATAATTAATTGATTTTTTATGAAGAAATTATGTATTAATTTTGTAACCTTGCAATATTCATGGAATACCATTTATTTTTTGAAAAACAAATAGTATTAAAAGATTACATTTTAATAGTTAATTAAGTATTTATAAAACCAAATGAAAATATTTTTGATTGAATAATTAAATTTAATATATTAAAAGAAAAAATACAAATAATAAGGTTGTAAAATCATCTAAAATGATTTTTCATCATAAGGCTCAACCTCTCAATAATGTTAACTTTCAAACTTACCAAGTAATGCAAGTTTAACATTTTGGTGAAGAGAACAAACAGAAGCTTTGCAAGTACCACTGCTGCCAGTTAAAATACAGTTTATAGGTTTTAAAGTTGAAAATCTTGAGAAACCTATATTAAAGTCTAAGTATTCATCTTTGAAAATTTGATAAAGCTCTTTTATATTTAAAAGCAATAGAGTTTTTTGAAGACACTGCTTGATACCATTATTATCTTTTATAGAAATTATATTTTTTCTTCGTGGCATGACATAGGATACATCATCTCTTAAATAAAAATTTTCTATTAATGTTTTAATTTCTGAAGATAGTGGTTTTCCTGTATAATGAATTGAAAAAATTATTCATATTTAGAAAAATATTTAAAAAGCAAGTAATATTGATTTTCAAAACATAAAACTGAAATTATACTAATATTTTTAATTTTAACAAACCTTTTTCCAAAGTTTGTATTAACAGTAAATCATCATCCTGATTTTTTCTGGCAGCATTTATCATTCTTAAATTTGTATCAAAATGATTCATAATATTGATTGCACTCCAAGATTTTGGTAATAATTTTAATATCTGTATTTTCTGTGCACGAGTACATGACTCAATATGAAATAATTTCTTTAAGCCATCTAAACATTTGGCAGAGTCTTCAATAAATTTTAGAGGTATAACTATTATACACTCATTTTTGTCCTTTAACATATTACCATTGGATAATAAGTTATTTTGCAGTACTGATAATGATACATGGGGAAGATCAACTTGTGTCGCTTAAAAATAATATTGAATTGTTTATATTTGAAGTTATAATAAAATTAATCAGTTTCGAAGTTCATTTTATAACAAGAAATAACTTTTATAACTCTACCATTATAATAAACTTGTATATTAAAAAGTTAAATTGTATCAAACAATTATGACAAAACTGAACCAAAGTAGGAACTTACTTTCTTGTAATTTTACAGGAGACTTTGATTTGCCTTGTAATTCTTTGAGTTTTCTATAAGCATTATACCGGCAACTACAACAGATTAAGTCTTGAGGAGTTAGATTTGGATACACATCCTTAATTGCTTTTGACAACCTTCTTAGTCCCTTTGTTTTAAAATGTTTTGGTAGTTTCATTGGATTAGAGCATCTAGAGTTACTATATTTACTTGATCTACTTTTTTGCTTCTGAGGAGTCTTAGGCACTACATAACCATTCCCTTTCATCATTTTCACATTCATCAATAATTTATATTATTTATTATCACCACACTATTTTCTTATTAAATATTTAATACAAAATCTTCAAAAAGTCATATATTTACAACAAAATAAAAAAACAAAAATATTATTACAAGTACATACGCAGAGTAAACGATTGTATCACTCCGAAAATCAAAACTACATAAGTAGCCAACTTCAGAACATACTGCCCTAAGGATTCCGACAACATATTCGTCTGCTAAGTGACTACAGTGTATAGTATATAGGTATATCTATACGTGCTCTCTTGTTTATTTATCGCTACGTGTTGCAGGACAGCACGTTGCAAATCCAGAATGCAGCTTTTCCTGTATATTTCCCTGAAGTTGACTCTGTAGTAGTGACATACACGTAAAGTCTATGAAAAAACTTTACTCATGAGATTATAGCTTTAAAAACAATTTTTAAATAAATTTATCAATTGAAAGATATTAACATGATAAGTTATTATATAATTCTATGGTTTCTTTTATTAATAATTTACAATAAATCAAAAAAAAAGTTATTAACTTTTAATATTAAAAACTATAATAAATCAAATTTAGTAATAATCATATATATATATATAAAAGTAATTTTTATAATCAACTTGGATGTTAAGGAAATTATTACAAAAAATATATTACAATTTAAAATGTTATATTCGATTTATGTTTTTGAAAGAGAAATCGAGTATAGGAAAATAAAAATAGTTTGTTGTTATTGTAAATGAATACATGCATATTCTGCAACTGCTCGTTTATCACTTTTATAAATTAAAACAGTTTTTTAGTAGATTTTGAAGATAAATTATACGTATAAAGTTCGTGTGTGTGTGTGTATACGTACGGGCATGCCTGTGTCTTTTAAAGAGCGACCATTCAGGCAGCCCTATATCGTTTATATATTATAATGCAACATTTTTTTTAATTATTTGCCTAACGGTATTGTATAGCACGTAATACATTTTTTCTAGTAAATAAACACCTAAGCCAAAATACCAACGGATAATCTGTCGGACCAGACACGTTTCTTTTTTTTATTGTGGATTTTTATAATTGAAAATTTTTTAGCTATAAATACATTTTGTCTTGGGGGAAAAATTTTAATTTATTAATTGAATGAAGAACAACAAAGTAACTATTTCGAACGTAAAACTTCAGTGTTTTAACTCAGACGATATTTTGACATTTGAAATCATATGTGAGTTTTTTCAGTAAAGCACGCTCTTCTTTCTAAAACTATACCAGATCAACCAAAATACTCATTACACACTCTCATCCATCATCTTACATTATATATATACCATCCCGAGCTTTTCCCAAACCTTTCAATTCCGCGTTCTCACGCGCACGCACACACGCGGGAGTGCGTATACGTACAGATTTAAACTTACCTCCAGCGGCTTCAGCGCATGGAGATAGAATTAGTGGATCTCGTTGGTGCAACGACCGAAATATCCCTAAAACGACGGTTCTGATAAAAAGCTTCGGCTGTTCTAAGTTTCGTGTAATGAGTTGTTGGGTTGTTGAATAAACGGATTGATTATAGGTGAATCTAAGAGAACAATGGAATAATCTAAAAACATTAAACTATTTTATATTACATAAAATTTCTTAATTAATTCGTTATACGTCTGAAAAAGTTATACACGATAAAATTTTTTCTTAAGTTTATAATGAACTTTTTGATTTATTGATGATTGTTGAATTATATAGCTGAAATTTAATTAATAATTCTTTCATCAAATAGAATTTTCATGGCTCCTAGCAATATATTAAAATGTGCATTTTAATCATTTTAAATGATTTTACAATCACTCTATAATTATTACTAATTGCTCTTTGCTCAAACCACACTTTCATGCTTTCGCAGACTTCACCGCGTCAACCCTTATCATTGTAATACACAACAATCATCGTATATAATAGTACATAGTGCTGCTTGTTTTTGCTGCTGTCCCACGCATAAATTTGTCGCCTGGAGCACATATGTCGCTATTACACGTACACGCGCGGAGACTAGAATACACGGATATTTTTATGCTTTTAAGTAAGTGGTCACTCTACATTTCTCGAGACTTTTCTCCCAGTAAGGAAACTGAAGTCTACAATGCAAGCAGTAAGAACTTGAAAAAAACAGCTTTGTTTATGGACGAGTATGAGTACTACAGGAAGTTGTACTGGAAAGTTTTGCTATAAAAAAGACAAACATATTCAATGGTTTTAGAAATAATTCTATGTATGATGTAATAACAATAATTTCATTAAATAATGTATTGTCGCAATTTTTTTCTTTTTTATTACTTATACTTGAGGGGCTATGAATATTATTAAGACCTTAAGTAAATTCAGTTTTATAGGTTTCTCCAAATTATCTTAGTTATTCGATCTTTGTACATTGGATTAATATAAACACCAGTGTTGATACGTATATACGTAATTCAAAATTTAAAATTCCACATTATCTAATTTTATAGTGATTAAAAATACAGGTTTTTATGTGTTATTATATCTCTTCCAGATTTTTCATCTAATTATTACAATATAATTTAAAAATATTGCGTACACACATACACATATGTGAAAGTCTACGGAAATTTTGCCCTAAACTGCTTCAAAAAACGACCAAAATTAAATTTGGAGGCACGATTCTGAAATAATTATTTTCTTATTCTATGCGTTATAAAGAGACAATAAGAATTTAGAACCAAAGAAAACGGCCTTGTGACACCCTTTTATCGTCAAATCAATTTTTCATATGGGAATTTAACATGGGAAAAATTGACGAAAATCAATCATCAACCAATATTAACATTCCAAATATGCCAACGAATTTTTGACAATATAGGAGTTAATAGCGGCCAACGATCAGGCAGAAAACACACAAAATTAACTTTAATGCGTTGAAAAATTAATCCGCGCTAATGACGGATTAATTACGAGTTCGGCGAGAGAATCCATATTACTTCTAATTTAATTAGATTTCTCAGTGAATTCCCGTCAATTGATTTTATAATATAGCAAGAACGGCCGATAATTACCCTAGAAAAAATTATTAGATGAAGTGGGTATGATTGGGTAAGTAGGTGAAAGGTCTTACGTTTATACAATTGTATAAAAGGGGCATTATATTATGCAATAAGAATAGAAAATGAGCAATTTCAAACTAGGGCGGGATGTTCAGCATGAATCAAAGTCGATAGGGCTCCGAAATCGAAGCAATTGTGTTGAAAACATCTTACGTTAGTCTGAACGATCTTTGCTCTCTGTATTACACATCGTATTTTTTAACGAGGTCGTGACTTTATATGCATTTTTAATCGTTCACAATACATATAATAAATATTATTTTCCGTTTTAGAGCGGGAGATAATATTACTGTTTACCCTGCTAAAGCGGAAAATAATGAAATCATTATTTTCCACTTTTTGTGCGTGTGTTAAAAGAGATTTATATATATTCTACATTGTAAATACATATATGTAAAAAATTCACTAATAAAGAATATTAAATTGGAAGCAGATATTTAAATACATTAAAAATTTACCTTTCAATATTATGTTAATCAAATATAATAATATTTATTTTTTGAAAATTTTAATATTTCAACTGATCAGTTACAATTATATAGACATTACACCTCATTTATTATCTCCTTACTTCGTTTTTTAATTTAATTATACTCATCAGAATTTCTAAGAAAACTCTAAAAAAATTAAAAAAAAAAACACGAAACGCACAGACCAGTCTCTATCTCCAAACTAAACTTCACTCTCTACCCTTCCATTCTTCAACCCCATACCTTCCGACCCCTCCCCCCTTCCTTCATAAAAATTCAATGACGAAATTTCCTCTAATACGTATTCGACCACTTTTTTGCTCTCATCACTACTATCCAACTCCCTCATTACATGTGCCTCCATCAAAACTTACGCGAGCAGTCTTACCGCGATCGATCAACATTACCCGTCCCAGTACAGTAAACACGCGTAATAGATGCAATGGATGTCCATCTGGCTAAATATCGAACCTACAGGAACACCGTACGTCGGCTGCTCATTTTAAGTGGTATCTGGCCGCATCTCGAGGATACGTGCAGATTTTATCGGATTGTCACGTTTACATCGACGTTTGTCATTGCCGCGTTAGGGGCGAAAGTTTTTGGTTTCTGCCTTGAGAATATTAACAATGTGTCGGTGTTCGCGAAGGGGATGAGTAATGCCTTCAGTTTTTACACGTCGGTGCTGAAGGTGAGTATAATTGAAGTGCAAGAAGAAAGATTCTTTTCACTTATACTGCAGTCCTAAGCAAAAAATGTCGTAACTGACATTTTTGAGAAAAATGAGATAAAAATATCAGCCTTATAGAGAATTTCACGACCAATCCGATGGTATAGGTAAAAATTCAAAACTCGTAAAAATCAATGAGAAAAAATAATTAGTGTTTTCAATTTAGCGATTTTATATAGGCACATACTCACTTATTTTCGTCAATATCGCAGTTTCACTCTCTATGCAGTTACGACATTTCTTACTTAGGACGGCAGTATTATACTAATCGGGATATTCGTAAAAATAGTAAATATATTTTATATAAATTGTTTACTATTTTTCTATAAACCAAAATTGTTTTTACGAATTTATAATCTTTATATTTATTTGTAAAAAAAGAAAAAGTGATTTCAATATGTTTCCATACTCTCTAAAGTTGAATTAGTGAAAATCCACTAAATAATAGTGAATATTTACTAATTCAAATAGTTAAAATTGCTCCACCGTGAATTAGTGGATATTCACTAGTTGAAATAGTGAACTAATTGGATC